>JASDQU010101182.1:268312-279833 GCA_032191745.1 Picea mariana
GTTCGGAAAAATTTCTTCTGGAATAAGGTCAATATGGTGACTAATACTCCTGATGGGCGGTAAAGTATGAGGCAACTCGTCCAGCACAATGTCGACGAAATCATCCAATAAGTCCTGAAATTCCATAGGAAAATCATTCATAGAAGAATTTATAAGGATGACTCTCAACTTACCTATAACAACAAACTGCATTTCCTAATCTTTATTGACTTCTTTCAAGAGCTCCTTCCCACTCATGATAAGTATACTAGTGTTAGCACCAGAAGTCACCCCTGGATTGCGGAAGAGGTAAGCCCGATATCCATCAGAGTTTTATGTCACAGGTTGGTTGTAAAAAAGGTCAAATGGGCGTAGTCTCAAGTAAATATCATCTTAACTCAGAAAACTGGACTGATATGCACAAGCATGTGAGGTCTTGGTTTAACTCCAGTCAGGAGGTTGTAGTGAAGGTGAGTAGAAGGAAGACTTTGGTGAGAAAAACATAGAGGTCTTCCGTGGACATCAGGTCTTCCAGCAGCCCAAAGAAGAAAAACTTAAACACAAAAACTTCTTGAATTTAAATCTCAAAGAAACTGAAAGGAATTATAACAACACTATAATCAAACTTTCATCATAATGCGGTCACAATAATTCAAGTGAATCAGTCAATCATGAACTCTTTTAGTATCGGAGGCAAACAAGATAGAGCAAGAAAGCTCAATGTCATTAAACAAGAAGTCTCAAATACAGATACATAATTAGAAGCCATAAGATTTACTAAAACTTTACAATACATGAGCTTTTCTCTACCATCAACCATAACAAAATATCAAAAATGAGTATTTATACTTAGAGCAATTCGCCACCATGAGAGATGTGACCTGGCTATTACATTCAAAGCTTTGCGTCTGCATTTTCCTCTGTCAGGTTGTACTGGCATTCTCTTGTCAGACGCAAGATCATATCAGTATTGGCTTCACAAGAAAATCCATGGCAAGGGAATTTTTGGCTGTCTGTCTGCCTTCCATGACCAATTTTAAATGATTTTTATTTAAGTGGTGAAACGAGGTGTCAACCACCTTCCCTATTTTCATTAACTACTTTCATCGGGATTAGGGTGAGGCCTGACACCCATGAATGTTCCATGTGAGCTCACGACTCCTTCGAGTCAATTATGGCACCTCGAGGTCACTTGGATCTTTCTGTGTGACCAAACCGGGCACTTTGATCTTTGGCGCAACTCCTTTTCCTTCACCCTACGTGACTGTGGGCCGTGACCTCGTGCTTACCCACATGAAATTTTGGGATTTCACGTTTCAGGAGTTTTCACTCCCCTTGATTCAAATATCCTGATGCTAGTTCCCGCGAAATGGCCCATCTGGATCCTCAGTCAGATTTGCCTTGAATCTGACGACCATGATTATCTCCTCAAACAACTTCAGCCACATTTCGCTCATCCAAGTGCTTACCTTTATTTGTCCCCTCTTTCCATATGACCCTGGGCTATGATCGTGGGCCTAACTCTCAAGCGCGTCGTGATTTTGCGTTTCATGAGTTCATGCTGTGCCCCATGCTCAAACCTCCAAGTCGTGAAATCACGATTGCTTGGATTAGGTGACACACGTTCCTTTGTAATGGACGACCCAGATCATATCAACATTTCAGGACCTCGGGCCATCGACACTTCTCACCTTAGCTTTCCTGAAAAGGATTTCTCCATGGTTTGGATCATGCGCCACGTGCTCTTCTAAAAATGGACGGCCCGGATCATTTCGCGAGTTCGCGTTTCGTGAGTCCTCAGGACTCGGCCATTTGACTGCTCCATTCTGCGAGTTAGCGAAATGCTAATCTTGCACCACATGTTCTTCCCAGGATCAATGACTAGGATGACATCGCGATTTCGAAACTATGCCTGACGCTATTCTTCATGCAACTGTATGGTCCTGATCATCTGATGTCCGTCGATCCGATCTGCTTGATGGATCTCCATCGTTGAACACTGATCTTGCTTGCTCGCTTGATCTGAATCCACATTAGACCGCTCTAAGTGTTGCTCTTGGTGCTCATGACTACGGTCTGTGAACAATTACTTAGATGACTGGCTGAGGGCTCGAGAAAACAGAAGGGTCAGCGACATAGGTAAAGAGAGAAGTGATTGACCTTGGGGAAAAAATAAAGGCTTAGGGCCGATATTTCTTAGGTAAGCTGCTAAGAAAAAATAGGTCTATCAAACGAGTGAAGACAAACAATAGAAAAATACAAGTTGAGAGGAAAGCCTACAATCGGGTCTGCAAAAGGAGGAAAAACAGGTAAAAATTATAGACCTAGGTAGAAACCACAATTCACAAGACCTTGACAAGTTTATGTGCTAACATTTGGCTCCACAGGGGATGGCATGCTCCTTGCGAGCTATCAAGAATGCGCAGCTCCAGTGCCTTGATTTGGGTTATGGAGTCTCCTATTAAAAACAAAATAAGCATAAAACATGAACGATATTTACAATGGTGGGACACCGACTGCGACCCTAAACAAAAACATTTTCAGGAAGTGCCCATTTACAGGGCCACCAAAAAATTCGTCTCCCTCCAAGTTCTGCAACCTGTAAGTGTTATTTGGGAACCTCTCAGATATTTTGAAGGGGCCAATCCAAAGGGCTTCAAATTTTCCATGCTTGCCCTTGTCCTGTTTAGGTGCATCCCATTTGAGTACCAAATCTCCCGACTATAACTCCTCCTTACTTCTTTTTATGTCAAAGGCTTGCTTGAATTTCTGCTGACGGTCATGTGCTCTGCCCATCACATGCTCTCTAGTCTGCTGCACTTCTACCATCTGATGAATTCTCCTGATCATGTCATTAGGATCTCCGTGGCAGCCTTGAAAGAATTTCTCCACAGGCAGGGCGAGCTAGGAAGGAAAAAATGCTTCAGTCCCATATACAAGTTGGAAATGAGAGATGCCCAGGGACCTCTTTGTTGTCACTCTATCATCCCATAGAGAAAACTTGAGCTTTGAGTCCCATGCTTTCTTGTTGTCCTCTAACAATATTTTGATGATCTTTATCAGGATTTTGTTAGAGGACTCTGCCAGTCCATTGCCTTGAGGATAGTAGGGGGTAGAGTGAATCAATTCAATTCCGAACTGATCACAAAACTTGATCAATGGTTCGACCTTGAAGGATGCAACATTATCAGTGACAATTCTATTTAGACAACCAAACCTTGCCATAATATATTCAATAAAACTAATGATCACTTTGTGAGAAGCACTCCTTGTGGGGATAACTTTCATCCACTTGGTAAAATAATTTGTTGTAGTTAAAATCCATTTGTATTGACCACTTGAAGCAGGATGAATTTTCCTAATAAAGTCTATGCCCCACTGCTAGTACTGGCTTCAATGGCAGGGACTTGAGCTGCTGTTTCCCAGAGAATTTCTGACATTTGATACAGGCCTTGATTTTCACACAGACGTTAGTGAATAGAGTAGGCCAGTAGTACCCAACCCTGAGAATTTTGTAGGCAGTGGTTTTCCATAAGTGATGTCCCCCACATAGGCCGTTATGGAAATCCAACATGATATTTTGGGCCTCTGGTGGGTCTAAACATCTCAGAAGCACTCCAGAGGGTATTTCCAATACAAAACTTTCTCAATAAGGAAATATTTAATTTCTTTGAGCTTAAGATCTCTTGCCTTGCCTTTTCCCATACCGTAAGGAGGCCTTAACTCTCACAAAAAATATATAATATCTTTATACTAGGCACACCCTACCAACAGAGGGATGTCCTGAGGTATGTTATCAGAAAACTCAGCTCGCTGATCTCTTGAGCAAGCATTGCTGAAGTTAACCCCGAAATCTTTACAATTGGATTCAAACAACATCTTGGCTAAACCTTGACCTTTAACTAGTTTGGTGGGTTTTATTTTCAGATCAAATTCAAGGATTTTGGCAATCCACTTGCTCCTTCATCCATCTATGTCAGGATGGATGAGAATGTCCTTCACAGAAGCTGAAGGGACATATGCAATGATCTTCAAATGCAAAACATAGAATCTGAAAGCTTTGAGAGCTTTCACCAAGGCATAGGCTTGCTTCTCCATGATGTCGTATCTGACCTTTTCATCCCTCAATGCTCTGCTGAAAAAAGAAATAGGCTGCTCCAACCCTTCAACTTTTTTCTACACTATAACAACTGCCATTGTATCAAAAGAAGCAAAAGAAAAAATAAAAAAATCCTTGGATTAATCAGGACTGATCAGCACAGGTGCCTCAATTAATGCCTTTTTGATTTGGTTGAAGGATTCTCTAGGCTCAACATTCCATTTTACTTCATTCCCTTTTTTGAGCATGGCGGTGAGATGCTTCACCAATTCAACAAAATTTGAAACAAACCTTCTTAGAAAATTAATTTTACCCAAGAAAGACTAAACCTCCTTCTTGGACCTGGGAAGTGACAAGGTTTGAATAGATTCCACCCTTCTTGGATCGATCCTGACCTCCTCGACTGATACAATGTGTCCCAACAATTTTCCTTCCTGCATAGCAAATAAAGACTTCTTGGGATTTAGAAAGAGACCAAACTTTCTGCATTTTGAGAAGAACTTTCTCAGATGTTGACAATGTTCCGTATCGAATTTGGAGAAGACTTTTATGTCATCCAGATAGATGACCACAAATTTATCTCTTTCTCCAATGAATGCGATGTACATGAATCGTTGGAAGGTAGCTCTTGCGTTCATCAATCCAAAGGGCATTTTGGCATACATGAATGTGCCCCAAGGAGTAGTGAAGGATGTATTTTCTCTGTCTTTAGGCGGGACAAAGATCTGATTGTAGCTAGAAAATACATCAATCATGGAGATCCTGGATGCACCTATCACCCTCTGCAACATGTGTTCCATCTTTGGCAAAGGGTAATTCTCCTTCTTTGAGATTTTGTTCAGATTTCTGAAATCGACATAGAGTCTGATCTCTCCACTCTTTTCCCTCACCGGGACCAGGTTGTCCACCCATTCCGAATATCTCAAAGGGACAATGATTTGGGTGTCCAACAACTTCTTTACCTCCCTTTCCATAATAGGCGACAACATAGGATTTATTTGTCTTAATTTCTGCCTAAATGGTTTGGCCTCCTCTCTCAATGGGATCTTATGCTCTATGACAGTTGTGTCATATGTCCTGAGGTTTTCATAGGTCCAGGAAAACACATCATCAAATTCCCTTAATAGCTCAATATACTTGGCTCTCTTCTGCCTTGATAGGCCGCTTGACAGCTTGACGAATTTCAGATCCTTCTCTGTGCCAATATTGCACTCGGCTACATCAACATCCTCAATTGGGCCTTTAAACTTTGCTGCCACATTGTTCCCATCGAACAATCTTTCTGAAGGAACTAGTCCCTTTGGAATGTGGTTGCTATGTAGCTGAACAATATGGTGATTAGCAATTTTATTCAAAAATACTTCAGGGGGAGGGTCACCTTTATAATCATGATCCTGATCAATGTGTAATGTAGAGAACTCATCAATCGACTCAAGAAATCTTCTGATTTCAAGATCATCCTCGAACACCTTCCAATGCTTGATATTATCAGGTACAGAGGGCCTATATCTAATCTCAACATCATACCTGAGCTTAGGTGGAAGTGGGACCCTGAAATGGCTCGCTAAGACGACCAAAGAATCAACCATAGTATTTTCTTCCCTTGAAATGAATGAAATGTTGAAGGTTGAGAAGAAATGGTCCACTAGATCCCACACTTCATTTCTATATGATCTTAGTCGAGGGTGTTTGGCTTGATAAATATTTATGGTCTACTAGACAATCAACTCAACATCCCCAAACACTGATAACTCTTCAATTCCCATGTCTTTTTCAGCCCTCAAACCCAAAATAAGAGCTTCATATTCTGCCACATTATTGGTAGTTTCAAATTCTAACTTGAATGACAGGGAAACACAACTTCTTGAACATTATAAATAAGAACTACTTAGGCACCAACACCTTCCCTAGACGAGGCTCCGTTGAAGAACATCTTCCACACAGAAGAAGTTGAAGGAGGTATTTCACCAAAAGAAATGGGTTTCTTTTTGATTTCAAGAGGAGCTTCAGGAATATCGGTGAGTTGTAACAAACTATATCCCAAATCAGTGTCAAGGGAAAAGATAGGATGATTGGTGGGGTCTGCTTCAACGCTAATAATGTAGGCCAACTGAGCTTCTCTGTACAGTCTTCTATGATCCCCTACAAACACTGGAATGGTAGCATATGTGAGGTCCATCTGCAAGGTTCCCCCAAGTCTTTTCATCCAAGATCTTGACAAGAGCATGCAAAACTTTGAGGGAACATCGACGACCATGATATCCATGACCACGCTCTTCATGGGTAGCTGAAACAAGGTCATGACTAGATCTTTGATGACCCCAAGACATTGCACTTTCCTTGAATCAAAAGAATACAATCATGATAAGCCTTGGTGATTTCCAACCCGAGTTCTTCCATGATAGTTTTGGGCATAAGATTATGAGATGCCCTTGAATCCATCAAATAGTTATGCAACACCTTATTGTGTCTGTTCAATGATGTATAGAAGGGAGGGGATGAATCATCTCTATCTTCTACAATAGGACCTAAGATGACTGTTGGCTTTTCATCTTGAATATTTACTGAGTCTGTGGAATGGAAATATGGTTCAGACTGGAACAACTTAGAGAGGGATTTTTTGAAATATTCATGCTTGACTAGCTCTAAAAGGGGCACAAGGATTCTGATCTTTTGAATTTCGTGTTCAAAGCTGAAGGAGGAAAGGGGATTCAAAAATTATCTCACTTCTGGGACATGGTCTTTGGGTATCGGTGAGGGGTTTTGAGATTTCTTTTCTTTGCTACTGTTTGCTGCATCTTTAGCAGGATTCTTTGCTCTGGGAGGCTGATCAGGGATGCCAGACTTCCCTTCTTTCTTCTTAGACCTGAGATTGTATTTATTGGGACTACTGTTGGCCTTCTCACCCTTACTTAGCTCATTTATTTGACTATTCATGAGGGATTCCTCATATGTAGATTGAGTCAAATGGGGAAATGGGGAGGAGTCTCCAAGGCAATGGATTTCAGGATCAATATCATCTTCCTCCCTCTCTTTATCAACAACTAGGTTATTTTCGAGAGGTGTTTGGATTTTTTGATCATCTCTCTCTCTGTTTCTGGGATCTCTCGGGAGTATTTGAGGGGCATTGTTTAGTCTTCTGAAGCTAGCTCTGTTATCAACATTTTGAGGATTTATGTATGTTTGCTTCCCCTCTACTTCCAATATTTCCATCCTATTTGAAAGTGATTTTAGTAACTTGGTTACTTCATCCATTTGAGGGGGGGAGGCAAAGGAACATGAGGTGGAGGCTTCAGATCTTCCCCTAGGTATGTCCCTATCAGCCTTATTCTTGAGTCAGTTTATTGCCAATATGTTAGAATCTACTTCCAGGGCTACATCTTGCATATGAGCCAAGGAAGTAGCTCTTCTCTCTCTCAACATGAGGCAAAAATTAGGGTCAAAAGCACTAGCGTAGTTAATTTTGGTAGAGGCTTCTGTAGGATTTATCTCAACAGGGATCTTATTGTACATTTTGTTGAATCTTTTGGAGAAGTCAGAGACATATTCTCCCTCTTTTCTCCTCAGGGAACCAAATTCAATGATATAATACATAAAGTCCTTTTTCTCCCCCCATTGCCTTAAGAAAACATCATCTAGGGCCTCAATCCCAGTAATGGATCCACGGGTTGAACCTCTAAACCATTTTCTAGCCTCACCATCAAGGCTTTAGGCAAAGACTCTCATCCAAAAGTCCTCATTTTCAATATTCAGATTGTCTACATAACTGTAGAAGGCAACAAGGTGTTCTTCAGAAGTTATGTCTTCTTCTCCCGTGAACTTGGGCATATAATTTAGGTAATCTCTAGCAGGGAGAGCATTCATTGGATGAGGTAGGACTAGGGGGGCATATCTTGCAGCCACTATGGCATCCATTATGTTCCTATGAGGATTGGAACCTGCCATAGGGATGATAGGTGGAGGAGAACTAGGAGGGGAAGGGGTTCGAACAGGGGAGACTGGAACTAAGCTTCCAGGAGGAGAGGGAAACAACAAAGGATTTGGAGAAAAGGCTATAGGGCTTGAAGGAAAAGAGGATTCTCTTTCTGCAAAATCAGTAACTCTAATAGGAGGAGGAGTAATAAAACCTAGAGTGGGAAAATATTTCGAGGTATGGGGTCTATAACAAGGTACAACTTCAGGGGAGAGGGGAGTGACAAGGATTTATCCCTCCAAATCCAGACTAGGAGGTGAAAACTCAACAAGAACACTCCCAAACTTTAAAATTTGGGAAACTCCAACAGACGATATAATAAGAGAATGAGAAGCAACTATCAGAGTTTCTAAAGGAGGACAGTGAAAATTATCAGAAATAACTGGTTCAACAAAAGAAGTACCTTCTCGAGGGGCCTTTCCCTTTCTGACAATTTTCTCTAGGTTAGCTTCAGGTGTTGCTAAAGGTAGCTGTGGAGTAGACCTCGTGTGTTTGCATCTAGAATCCACAACTAAAACAGTGGAGTCGCCAATGGATTCACATCAATGGAGTCACCACAATGGATTCGCCAGGTGCACAGTTGCAATCTTTGACATACTAAGTTCTAATGCACCTTTAGAACTAGTAAGATTTGTCGTTCACTCCCAGGGAAAATCTTCAATTTTGTCCCCGACAACGGTGCCATAAATGTTATCACCAGAAGTCACCCCTGGATTGCGGAAGAGGTAAGCCCAATACCCATCCAAGTTTTATGTCACAGGTTGGTTGTAAAAAAGGTCAAATGGGTGCAGTCTCAAGTAAATATCGTCTTAACTCAGAAAACTGGAGTGATATACACAAGCAGGTGAGGTCTTGGTTTAACTTTAGTTAGAAGGTTGTAGTGAAGGTGAGTAGAAGGAAGACTTTGGTGAGA
This sequence comes from Picea mariana, assembly GCA_032191745.1. Classification (NCBI taxonomy): domain Eukaryota; kingdom Viridiplantae; phylum Streptophyta; class Pinopsida; order Pinales; family Pinaceae; genus Picea; species Picea mariana. The sequence goes on from JASDQU010101182.1 coordinate 277,277, forward strand.
AAAATATAGAGGTCTGCCACAGACATCAGGTCTTCCAACAGCACAAAGAAGAAAAACTTAAACATAATAACTTCTTGAATTTAAATCTCAAAGAAACTGAAAGGAATTATAACAACACTATAATCAAACTTTCATCATAATGCGGTCACAATAATTCAAGTGAATCAGTCAATCATGAACGATTTCAGTATCAGAGGCAAACAAGATGGAGCAAGAAAGATGATTGTCGTTAAAAAAGTAGTCTCAAATACAGGTACATAAGTAGAAGCCAGATCCTTTACTAAAACTTTACAATACATGAGCTTTTGTCTACCATCGACCATAACAAAATATCAAAACTGAGTATTTATACTCAGAGAAATTCACCATCATGAGAGATGTGACCTGGCTATTACATTCAAAGCTTTGCGTATGCATTTTCCTCTGTTAGGTTTCACTTGCATTATCTTGTCAGACGCAAGATCAGATCAGTATGGGATTCACAAGAAAATCCATAGTAGGGGAACTTTCAGCTGACTGTTTGCCCTCCACGACCAATTTTCAATGCTTTCTATTTAAGTGGTGAAATGAGGTTTCAACCACCTTCCCTATTTTCATTAACTACTTTCATCGGGATCAGGGCGAGGGCTGACACCCATGAATGTTCTAGGTGAGCTCACAACTCCTTCGAGTCAATTCTGGCACCTCGAGGTCACTCAAATCTTTCTCTCTGACCAACCCAGGTTCTTTTATCTTTGGCACAACTCCTTTTCCTTCACCCTACATGACTGCGGGCCGTGACCTCATGCTTACCCAGATGGAATTTTGGGATTTTTCACTCCCCTTGATTCAAATATCCCGATGCTCATTCCCGTGAAATGGCCCATCTGGATCCACGGTAAGATTTTCCTCGAATTCGATGGCCATGATCATCTCCTCAAACAACTTCAGCCGCCTGTCACTCATCTAGTCGCTTACCTTTATTTGGCCCCTCTTTCCATATGACCCTGGGTTGTGATCACAGGCCTAACTCTTAGGCGCGTCGTGATTTTGTGTTTCACGAGTTCATGCTGTGCCCCATGCTCAAACCTCCAAGTCGTTAAATCGTGATTGCTTGGATTAGGTGACATGCGTTCCTTTGCAATGGATGACCCAGATCATATCAAAATTTTGGGACCTAGGGCCATCGACACTTCTCACCTTATCTTTCCCGAAAAGGATTTCTCCATGGTTCGGATCTTGTGCCACATGCTCTTCTAAAAATGGATGGCCCAGATCATTTCGCGACTTCGTGTTTCGTGAGTCCTCACGACTCAACCCTTTGACTTCTCCATTCTATGAGTGAGTGAAACGTTGATCTTGCGCCACGTGTTTTTCCTAGGATCAACAACTAGGATGACATTGCAATTTATCAACTCTGCCTGATGCTATTCTTCGTGCAACTGTATGGTCCCGATCATCCAATGGCTGTCGATCCAATCTTCTTGATGGATCTCTTCCATTGAACACTGATCTTGCTCGCTCGCTTGATTTGAATCCACATTAGACTGTTCTAAGTGTTGTGCTTGGTGCTCGTGAATGAAGCCTGTGAACAATTATTTGGATGACTGGCTGAGGGCTTGGGAAAACCAAAGGGTCAGCGACAGAGGTAAAGAGAGAAGTGATCGACCTCGGGGAAAATAGAAAGGCCTAGGGCCGATATTTCTCAGGCAAGCTGCTAAGGAAAAACAAGTCTATCAAACGAGTGAAGAAAAACAGCAAAAAACTACAAGCTAAGAGGAAAACCTACGATCGTGTCTGCAAAAGGAGGAAAAATAGGCAAAAATTACAGACCTAGGTAGAAACCACAACTCACAAGATCTTGACAAGTTTATGTGCTAACAACTAGGACTAGCCTCCTCTTTGAATCACTTATCTTCTAATGGCAACAACATATGTTTACACCCATTCTTCTCAAGGGTATAAGTATCCTTCTTCCCATCATGTATGTAATTCATGTCATATTGCCAAGGTCTCCCCAACAGAACCTGACAAACATGCATAGGTATGACATAACATAAAACTTCATCCTTATAACTACCAATTTTAAACTCAAATTTACACTGTCTACTTACCATAACTTGATGTCCTTTTTGCAACCATGACACCTTGTACGGACTCGGATGTGTTGTCGTCTCCAAATTTATATTTTCCAACATCTCCATGGATACTAAATTGTCAATGTTCTCACTGTCTATGATCACCTTGCATACTCTATCTCTGGTCTTACAAGCAGTTCTGAATAAACTGTTTCTTTGGACTAGTTCTCGTACCTTGTTTTTTGGCTTCACAAGAGATTTCCTCATCATGAGTGATCTTGCTTCTTCAGTTGATTTAGCTTCCATATCTGTCTCCACATTCCTCTTCTACACCTTAGAAATGTGATCTTCTCTAACTCCTACATTCTTATTTTCAAGACATTCCCAAGACATGTGCCATGTTTTCCCACAAGCATAACACTTGAATTCTCCTCCTCTGCCTCTTGGAAACAAATTCCTTCCTCTAGAGTATCCTCCTCTAGAACTTCCTCCTCTATTTT
>JASDQU010101182.1:279961-294424 GCA_032191745.1 Picea mariana
TGAATTTCATACCTCAATCCATTAATATACCTAACAACTTTCTCTTCATCATTTTCCCTGTGTCCCACTCTTATATTCATCTTATAAAATTATTCAATATATTCCTTCACAGAAAAACCTTTATGTCTCATATTATGCAACCTTTTGAACATATTAAAGTGATAATCCTTGGGTATGAATTTATCCTTGAGCTTAGCTACCATTCTATCCCAGCTCTTAATATTGGTTTTACCTTTCCTATCATCTTGCAAATCTTCCCAACATAAAGTTGCATGTCCCTTCAACCTGGTCACCGCATGCTTTACTTTCTTCTCATCATCAATATCCTCATAATCAAAGTAATTTTCTAAATAACTTATGCAATCAAGCAATTCTTCTACATTCAAATTACCTTCGTACATCAGAACTTCCATATTTTCTCTGGTTCCCATCTTGACAACAACTCTCAGCAATCCCTCCCCTACTGCTTCTTCCCCTACAACTTCTTCTTCCTCTGTATTTTCACTTTTAGCATCACTAACATCACCAACCTTTGGTGCTCTCCTTTGTACCATTTCCATGGCATCCAGCCTTTCACGAAGTTGTGTCATCTCCTCCTCCATAGCTTCATTGGCTACATGTATCTCCCTGCGTCTCCTTGGTGGCATGGCTTCTACTATATCTTCTCACACAGAGCTTTGCCCTACTTCGATACCACTTGATGAAAACCCCCTATGGGCTTGTGTGACCTCTCGGTCTAGGATCTCTCATAGGAGCTGAATCAGCTCTTGGATCCCCGCTAGATCCTTGGGTATGCACACATGCCTCTTTTCTTCCCTTATGTGCGTACACACAAAACATGAAGGCACTTATACTAGGCCCCTTTTCTCCTCAAAATTGAGCCATAGGAACTAGTCCCCTTTCCTTGGTGGAATCTCACATGACCTATGGATAGAACCGAGCACTTAACTGAAAGGTGCTATTCGGATCTCTGGGACTCTGGGATTCAGGACTTTGTCTGCTCCAACCTTAAACAAAAAAATTCTCCAGAATATTTGAACCGCAAAACTCTTGAAGAGTTCAAGAATCAACGGTCCACACTCTTTTCTAGATCCATGGTCTAGATTTACTTTGGGCTTCGGGGCTTAAAAATATTTTCCACAATCGTGACAATCTATTCAAATGCGTCGGAGTAGTTACCGGCCGAATCCAGTCATAAATAAACTTAACTAGCATGTGTAGGTATTACCTATCCTTCCACTGTGCTCCAATGTCAAGTCAAGACTTAATTGGATGGTAGATGGGGTCCACCTCCTTGGCACTATCTATGACTAAGAAAGACTCTAGGGCTTCGGGACTTTTGTATGCCACATAACTATCACTCAAAACCACCTGGATAGCCGAATTTTGAATAAGACAAGATCTATTGTTCCCTTTCACCCACCAATTGATGTTTGGGATTAACTCCGGGCTTCGGGACTTAGGGTTTAAAACCACACTCCTTCTCCTTGATCGAACAAATATGAGGGATTCTGACTCCTCCCGAACAGATGTCATCCACTTGGCCCTAAAACAAAGGGATTTATCCTCTAGATTGAGTTCCTCCCTACAATATTATACTTTCTATCCCTCTTAATCTTTGGCACTTGAATTACATGAACTATGGAAGTTCACTTTGCGCTTCTCTCCTGATTTTAAACCCTTAGAAATATATGGGATGACAAACTCCTTGCGCTAAATCTCTTGAGCTAGATCAACACTTAACGAAGTGTTGGTTTTGTGCACTCCTTGCACTGTCCTCCCTTATGATCTTTTACCCTACTCTGATTGTGGGCACACTCCTTGCGCTTGATCTGTGAAAAATTTCACTATCTCTCCTGATCTTTTAAACGTGTAAATGGTTCGGTCTCCGCACACCTTGCATTGGCAATATGCGCTCTTTGCACTAAGATTCTCAGAAGAGAAACAATTGAAACTTATAACTAATTCAAGGACTCATTCATTAAAAAATTGAAATACACATTTACACAGAGAGATGATAACACAACATCTATTCAGTTAGAGAAGGATGAACAAGTTCACAGTCTCATCATATTGAAAGCAATTCTCTTCTTCTATATTTATTCAGCAATAATTTACAAGAGTTTCCACAACCTTTAGTAGCCTCCTCTGGGCATAGATTACATCAATTTATACATGAAGGGGCTTCTCGAGCCTTCCCTCTAGACTATTCTAGTGCTTTCACATTACAATTAAAAACATCCGACCACTAAGCTTATTATATTAAATTAACATTTACAATATTAGATATGATTCGGCTCTCAAAATATGTACAATCCTACAGGAATTCAATACAATTACAACCTCCTGGACCATATACAATGGCTCTAGCCTTAAGATCTCATGGGATATTTAATTACAAAGTTATCAAAATTAAAATGATGTGCCCTCATTGGGATCCAAACTAGTTTAAAGCGCATTGCGTTGGATGCCGAGTCATCTTCCACCACGCCTCATTAAATGATGACGGTGATGCTCCTGCATCATTTTTCAAGTATATGGAATCCTCAAAAGAAAATATAAAGAAGAAAAACATCAATATTGATCCTCCTAACTCTTCTTCTCATGGACATGCACTTTTTGCTTCTAGTTTTTCCTTGAAATACAACATATACTTCTTCTAATGAGTCCCTTATTAATTCTTGAGCATTCTATCATATGGCTAAGGATAATATTTTTTTTCTCTTAATTAATGTAACACCAAACAAATATTTTTTCACGATAATAGATCTATTGGTGTTGTAGGTTTTGAAAGTGTTAAGCTAGATGATGCCCATTTTAATATTGTATTATGTGTTCCAAGTATTTCTTGCAACCTTCTATTTGTGAATCAAGTAACTCATGTAGGTGAAGGCAAATAATATAATTTGCACCTCACCATGTTGTAATCAAGGATTTAAAATATGTTTAGCATGTCCTAGCAATCAAAATTGTTTATGATATTACCAAATTGAACAGATTTGACAAATTTGGGGCATCATCTCTTCCATCAGTTTTTGTTTCTCTCATCGTGATGAATTTAGAAAAAAATGGCATGATTAACTTGATAATTTAAACTAGAACTCTATTGTGCCCGCACAACACCCTCCCTACTTTCTTCTCTTGCTCTTTTCCTAAAATAAGAAATTGGCCCTCCCTACTAAAATGTTCTATTGGAAATCCTCTCAAACTCTGTCATGAAAATGGAAAAGATAAAATCCCTCTTCCCACTCTCTGTACTTTACCATTTACAATGTTTCTTCATGATCTCTCACTTGATCAATTTCTTAACTCCCAAATTTTCGGTTCTAGCCATATCAGTAGGTTAGTGATTAACTTGCCAATATAGAAAATGATGACCACTTTACATTTTCAAGCTTGAGTTGGGTGTATCGGTGGAGTTGCACTAAAATTCTCCAATAGACTGTTCATATTCCAACCAAATCCGTTGGTACAATGATGAGTTTCACACAAACTTCGCCGACAAATAGACCTTGACCACTGACAAACTTCTCCTAACTTTTTCGATACATTGGAAAATTTCCAAATAACCCATATTCATCGACATTATATTTTTTAAACACATAGTCATTTTCTAAATAATTATGCATCAGTGAAGTTACTACCAACTCTATCGGTTCCCTCCTCCCATATCAATTAAGTTCATAACAACTTCTCTAATACTCTCTCCTCTTATCGACGAAGTTCATAACTATGACTATGGTATCATCCTCCACACACCAGAACACATCTTGCAAACTCCGTTGATACCATTATTCACATCCCGGGGACATTGCTAACATTTCTGTCGGTACCACCTACCCTTTATTGGCGAATTTAATAGTAACTTCACCAGTACTAACTTTCTCCGTGCCTTCATGTTGAGACCTTTCATATTATCCTCCATCTCAGATCCTTCTCACTGCGCCCATCAATAAGGTTGCGATCATTTTCGATGATTAATCATTTCATTCCTAATGGGATAATTAATGATTGATCATCTAACTTTCCTGATCTACTTCATGTTGCAGTCGTAATTAAGTTTTCTTGTGTCGCCAGTAGCCTTCATTGTACATACCATACCGGCTTGTTTATTTTGCGCTTCTTGATTTTATGACCAACTATGATCATGAAAGTGTCAAAATAAATCAATTGGGTTAAATACAACATCTATTAGACTTACGTTGGCTCTATATTGCATCCTAGAAGAAAATTGGCCCTCCTAGCTCCTAAATAGGGTCAAGTACTCCAAACGCCAATTGGTTGTTTTCACAGATTTATATTTCTGTGCCGTTGACAGATGAGATCAACTTCAATGGATGGATCAAGAGCCTATATAACACACATAACTCATTGAACTAAATCTAGGTGAATCAGAAACAAAAACAAGACCTAGAGTTTCGTTAAAAAATGCCTTTGCTCATAATTTTTGGGCGTTCTTCAAAGTGTATATTTCATCCTTGAAGTAGGAAAATTGTATGATTTTTTTTATTATGATTCCACCATAACTAAAATAATCAAAACATGAGGCCCAGAAGTGGCAGAACAATCGCTAGGGATTTCTAGCCCAAGTCAGACTCGTTAGTCGTAACACATCTGGAATATTTGAAGGACACAATAAACTATCTCACCAGAAGTGTCTCTTTGTTTCCTTTGCATTGCAAAAGATGGTAATCCAATTGGATGTCATCTAACCAATGAGAGGAACATCATCGATACACCTAGAGAGGATGAGGACACTAGCATCAATACACTTAGGACTGATCAAAGGAACTCGAACAGTCGGCACCCTGCTGCATGTAAAATTGGTTGGTATATGAGGTCAAAGGTTTTGACTGTATGCATTGGTAAGGTGCATGAGTTCAAGGTTCATGCATGTGTTGTTTTGTAAGGTGGAGGAGGGGAGTGGGGCATGACACACGACTCCCTCGTCATCACAATGAACGTGAAGTGTAGTGGGGAGAGGGCATAACATGCCACCCCCTTCCCCCTTAAACATACTTTATGAAAGTTTCAGTTTCATATATAATGTTTTAATGACAGTTTATGATTATTAATTTAGTTTTAAAAAAAAAAATTCTATATAATATTTAACTAATTTACTTACAAATATATTAATGTATAATATTATTGTAGTATTAATTATTGATAGATTGATTTAAAAGAGGAAAAAAATGATAAATAAATTTGTTAATACGGAAAATTCTAGGGGCTAAATTGCGTCAATGGGCTAATTTTTCATGGTTTTTCTCAAAAACAATTGGACAATTTCCACTTTTTCTAAAAATCATTTGCTCAAATTCCATAGAATAAAATCATTTTACCTTGAAAATGGCCAAAATTTTATAGAAACTATATAAAATCCTTAGAATTTTTAATATTTTTATGAAAATATCACCAAAGGTTTTACATTTTTCATATTAATGACTAGTAAGATTAGCCCAATTTTCTACATTTTAATATAATTTTCCATCCTTAAAATTATACTTGTTTGTTACATAATTTCGTTTATTAAAGATGATTATTTATTTTTTAATACAATCATTTTGTAAATTGGAAATTAAATCTGGTCTTAACCCATACTTTTCGCCCTCAACCTTAACAAATGGTTAAAAAAAATCATGCCCCTTCTCAAGGGGGGCATGGAAAGTACCCCTCAGTATGAGGGGTCATCCTTGAATGTGATAGTGTTCATGTGTGAGTAGATGGTTTCCCTTTAGACATGAGCACAAAACTATAACAATATCGAGACTGCTCATTCCAAACAAGAGTTTGCTTCCTCTTCCCAACCTAGTGGCCCTCTTCATATTGAGAAGCCATACTTTGACACATTTATTTACCCCCTGAAGGGTAGTTGTAGTATTCCAAATATAAATCAGTATGCAGAACAAAAATAATTAGCTAGAAAATGCAGAGAAACAATGAAATAACCAGAACGATACCACAATAATACCAGAATAATACCAGAATAACACCAGAAAGAGCACTTTGATTATTGAGAGAAATGTTCACTTGCCTCTTCGAGGGGGAAACCTCCAACAGAGAAGAGCTCTATTACCATAATATCCAAGACAAAACTTCTCATACCCTCTATTCCTATTTATACTAAATCTATCTATCCAAAAGAAAAATCTAGAGGAAGATCCTTCTAGAAGCGGAAGCTTTTATTAAGTCTTCTTACGCTTGAATTATTCCTCCTTATTGCTAGGCATTATTAATATTGACCGTTATTACATGGAAATATATTATTCTACCCACTTGATGGGTTAGGTAGGTTAGCTCCCTAACATGCCCTCCCCCTTAGAATCAACCTTGTCCTCAAGGATTGAGATGAGGAAATTGTTGCAGAATGTTAGCAGGCTCCCAGGTGGAATATGCTGGAGTTGTATCTTTCCACTGAACTAACATTTCCTTGATGATACGTTGAAGAAGACAACACTCTCTGTGGTCCAAAACTACTTGTGGCTGCAACCAGATGGATCCTTCTTCATCCAACTCAGAAAGGTTGGTTTGAGTTTGGTACTTAGTTCCAATCACCTTCTTTAATAAAGAGACATGGAAAACATGATGGAGCTTAGAATGATTGGGTAAAAGCTAACTGATATGACACATGTCCAATGTGGTTGAGAACTGTATAAGGACCGTAAAATTTGGGTGCCAGTTCTGACAATGTCTGTCCTTGAGTGAAGTTTTCTTATAAGGTTGCAGCTAAAGAAATACCTGGTCTCCTTCACCAAATTGTCGTTCTGAGTGACCTTGATCGGATTTTTGCTTCATGCTATTCTGAGCCATGACCAAATTCTCTTTGAGGGTATAGAGAATAGCCTCGCGAACTGTAAGTGTTTGGTCAACCGCCTGGAACTTCGATACACCTGACATGTAGGAGAGAACTGAAGTTGGCTTTTGGCCATATACTCCTTCAAAAAGAGTCATGCGAGTAGCTATATGGTAAGAATTGTTGTACCACCATTGAACTAATGGTAACCATTGAGCCCATTGATTTTTCTTTTCAAAGGAAAAACACCTCAAATAAGTCTCCAAACACTTATTGACGACTTCAGTTTGACCATCAGTCTATGGATGATAGGCAGTGATGAGATGCAATTGGGTTCCCTAGAGTCTGAACAGTTCTTGCCAAAAATTGCTGGTGAAAGTTGGATCTCAATTAGAAACAATAGAATGAGGCATGCCATGAAGCTTGAAGATATGATCCATGAAAAGATGAGCCACAATTGATGCGGTAAATGGGTGTTGAATAGCATAGAAATGAGCATACTTGGAAAGACGATCCATAACCACCATGATGGAGAACTTATTTCCCGATTTAGGTAATCCCACTGATTTTAGGGGCTAAATTTCACAAATGGGCTAATTTTCCATGCTTTTTCCCAAAAAACGATTCGCTTATTTTCATTTTTTCAAAAAATGATTTGCTCAAATTCGATAGAATAAAATTATTTTACCTTAAAAATCGCAAATTTTTATAGAAACTATATAAAATCCTTAGAAATTTGAATATTTTTACAAAAATATCGCCAAACATTTTACATTTTGCATATTAAGGACTAGTAAGATCAGCCCATGTTTCTACATTTTAATATAAATTTTCATTCTTAAAATCATCCTTGCCCACAATAAAATCCATAGATATGTCCCTCCAAATAACGGGCAGAATCGAAAGTAGTTGGAGTGTAACAGGAGGTTTGATGGTTTCGCCTTTGTTGCGTCGACAAACATCACATTCTACTACAAAAGTGCAAATTTCCTTTTTCATACAATCCCAGAAAAAGAATGTTTGACCCGGTCATAGGTTTTGTTAAACCCTGAATGCCTAGCTATGGGAGTAACATGAAGCTCAGAAAGCACCATGGATTTAAGTTGTGACTGTTTACTTAAATACAAACGACCTTTGTAGTGAATTTCATCGTTGTGCCAAGAGTACCCTAGGGAAGCTGGAGAGTTGGCTTTCAATTGTTGGATCATATGTGATATTTTAGGATCATGTAGCCATTCTTGGCGCATATCTTGGAGCCAATCTGGTACAATGAAGGAGAGGGAAAAAAGGGACCCTTCATCCTCATATTTTCGAGAAAGACCGTCAACAACCACATTTTCTTTTCCTTTCTTGTAAATGATCTCATAATCATAACCAAAGAGATTAGTTACCCATTTTTGTTTCTCTGGGGAGGAAGGTCGTTGCTCCAAAAAATACTTGAGTCTTTGATAATATTTCTTAATTTGGAAGTGTTTCCCCAAGAGATAAGGGCGCCAGATATCCATTGCATGCAAAATAGCCAACATTTCCTTTTCATAGATTGATTGGCCCAAACGATGCTTAGATAATTGTTTTCTAGTAAATGCCAAAGGTCTGCCTTCTTGCATAAGGAAAAATCCAATTCCTCTGCCTGAGGCATCACATTCTAGGACAACATTTTTTTTGAAATTAGGAAGGGCCAAGACCAGAGTAGTACACATAGCTGCCTTCAAAGCTTGAAAATCCTTATCCGCTACGAGAGTCAAGTGAAAGAATTGTTTTTAAGGAGAGCAGTGAGAGGGGCTACAATCTTCCCATAATTCTGAACAAACTTGCGATAATAGCCGGTTAAACCCAAAAAACCACGTAAGATTTTGATAGTCTTGGGGTGAGTCCAATCCTGCATTGCTTCAATATTTTTAGGATCCACCCGGACACCAACCTTTCCATCAATATGACCCAAGTACTCTACTTCTGAGGCTCCAAAGACACATTTAGAGCGTTTGAGGAAACGTTGGTGCTGCGAGAGTAGATGGAGAATTTGATCCACATGGGAAAGATGAGATTGCCAAGTTTTACTATAGATGAGAATATCATCAAAGAAAGATAAGAAAAAATGACGGAGAAAAGGATGGAAGACATGATTCATGAGGCTTTGGAAGGTGGAGGGGGCATTACACAAGCCAAAGGGCATGACCAAAAACTCATAGTGACCCTCATGATCTAGAAAGGCAGTCTTGGGTATGTCAACTTCTTGCATACGTATCTGGTGGTAGCCAGAACACAGATCAAGTTTAGTGAAGTACTGAGCACCACTCAAATCATCCAAGAGATCATCAATGACAGGAATGGGGAACTTGTCCTTGATGGTGAGATTATTTAGGGCACAAAAGTCAGTACACATGTGCCAAGTACCTTCTTTCTTAAGTACCATGACCACAGGGGAAGAATAAGGGCTTGTACTGGGGGTGAATAACACCCGCTTGGAGGAATTCCACCACTATTTTCTCAATTTCATTCTTTTAGGGAAAGGGGTGACGATAAGGGAGAACATTTGGAGGAAGACTTCTAGGAACAAGGGGAATGGAATTATCATGAACACCATGGGAAGGAGGAAGTCCCTAAGGGGTGGAAAAAACAACTTGATGTGTGGAAAGGATAGCTTGGAGGTTAGGATGACATAGGGTGTATCAACGACTTGAATAGAATGGAGTTGAGAAATGATAGTATAATGGCCTTTCTTGAGGATATTTTCCATATGATGGGAACTAATGATTTTAGGAGAACTAGCTGTGAGACCTTGGAATTGATAACTTTGTCCTTCTTGTTGGAATTGCATGTTTAATTCCTTAAAATCCATAAGAATGGGACCCAAAGTGTGTAACCATTCAACACCTAGCACAATGTCACAACCTCCCATGTCAATGGAAAATACATGAGATTTCAATTGGTAATGTCCAATTCGAAGATGAACATTTTCATAACGACCACCACATTTCATGGACCTACCATTGGCTATCATGATTCGAAAAATATTTACAACACGAATATAGCAATTGGGTTCTTGGGAAATGAGACGATGAATACAATTGTGGGTACTACCAATGTCAACAAGGATGATGACCTTCATGTGCTTAATGTAGCCAATGAGATTGAGAGTTTGTGGGTCTGTTATTGGGCTAATTGTTAAGTGCAAACACAAATAAATCCCCCTAGATCCACCTAGATCTAGAACAAAACAAGACAGGACATGGCGCTTTCCCTAAGCTCTAATAATTGAATTTACTATCAAACAAGATATGAATGACATACCTTTGAATATTGATTCCTTATATTTTTGTTCTCCTCGCTCTGCTCTGGTGCTCTTGTGATATTGGATATGCAATGAAACAAACCAACCAAAGTGAAAGCAACAACAATATACTCAATGAAAGCTTATACATGTGATCAAGGAGTTATGTAATAAAATGAGATTGATTTTATGAGAAATAAACATGTCACTGTATTATATAATGTAGAAGAAAGATACAACCAGATGCCTTGATGTTGTCAGGTTCCTTCCAACAGTTCCTTGCTTCCCACACACTTCTCATTCATGGATTCTGAGACTGTAGATCTGATAGCTACTCACAATCTATCTTGACAAAGCAAAGCTCAAAGCCAACATACAAGCTCCAAAAACTCCAAGCTACAAAACTCAATAACAAGCCAATCTAACTTTCTCCATGAGAGCTCCCCTCCTTTTATAAGCTGAAGAGAATAAGGTGAGGGGGTTAGGATGATCCCACTAAATCATGAAAGCGAATAAGATCCAAACTATTCGGAGGCCACCTCACCATAGAAGCTTCTCCTTCTAGAAGCATCGAGAAGACGCTTGTTTTTCCCACGTACAGGAATTTCCGCACCCTAGCTATAGAGAAACCTGTGGAAACTCCGCAACCTAACTATAGAGAAAGTTGCATAAATCATGTATTTCCACACCCTGTGTATAGTGAAACCTGCATAAATCTTCCATAATAGGGTTTTTACAAAGGAAAATGCAACTGCTTCTCTCAGGGAAAGTTCTTCTCCTTTCTTTCTTCAAGAATTTAGGCCATTGACCCCTATGAACTCAACATATAGTTTTACATCATTAATGGTCATAGGGATGATGAAAATAATGTGTAACAGAGAGCCCCCCAAAGTATGAAGTTAGAACAAAGTGATAGCTGAAATACTTTGTCGAGTGTGTGTAGGGAACAAGGAACACGTCGGTCGGAAACCTGCCAACAAACAAGGAAATACAATACAATAATATATCATCACTAAGGTAGGCATTCCCATACTCAGAATACTAATGACTCAAAGAATAAATGCCGACATGCAAAGATCCATGTCAAGTAAGACAGGTCATGGCCACCAAACATACACTGTGGATCCATGCCAATATGACTCAAATCTGAACATAGCCACCAAAAATACACTATGGATCTATGTGTTAAAAGACTCAAATTTGAACATAGCCATGAGACATACATTGTGGTTCTATGCAACAATACAATATGAATATTCTCCATCGTAACCTGAATCTGTTAGAAAAGATTAAGGGTCTTCATCTCCACCACTCTATTGTACGAATCTAACCATGCGAATACATGTGTTGAAGTTGAACATGGTAGAAACCACTTGATTACCGGTCATTAATGGATACCATTAAAAAGTGCGAGGGAAATCACCATTAATGTCAATGACTCCTAAGGTACACTAGTACAATCCAACGGGTGTCAATTAATGAGCTGAAGTCGAACACTCGGTGGAATCTCCTGATTAGGGGTCAATAATGAAAACCGTTGTTAAAAGCGAGGAAACCTGCCATTGAGGCATGCAAGTTCCAAGTTACCAATTAGTTTCTAAGTCTAATTCCTGGATAATGAGTTCAAGTCGACAGGAAAAGACTCATCACATGAGGGCCTTAATCTATCCCCCATCAATGACATGAAACAAGTAAAAATATTTGAAGTGGATCAGAGTAACCAGTGACTCAGGACTGACTTAGGGATGGCCAACACAATATAAGGCTTAAGGACTACAGAAATGGCCGACGCAATAGAAGGCTTTCCGGGTTGATATTCTCTTTGAACATATTGACAACACAACAAATGTCTTGGAAACACTGACTCGAAAATAAGGATCATAGACCAATTTTTAATATTATAAAGGAGTATGATCAAGAGACAAGTGATTTTTCCAACCTAGACACAAAGTGAGTGAAAGGGTGTCATGTTAAAAAGCGACTCTTCCATAGAATACAGGTTTAGATACATTTCTTTCCCAATTTCCCCCCCACCATCTCTGGTGAGTACCTCTTTATTTTTACACAAGCTTGAGGAGGATAACATATGCTTGAACTGTAAGCTCATCCTTTGGATGAATCCTTCAGAGTATATTTAAAGAACCCTAGGAAGGAGTGGTTCAGTTCCATATAGGTCTTTCGAATTATGTTTAATGAGTCCAAAGAGAGAAAACTCGAGGTTTTTCATATTTAGAGAGTCTGAAAAACAATTAAAAAAAACTCCAATAAGTTCCTTTTTCATAATTTAGTCTGACGAGACCGAAAAAGAGATAACCTAACGCTCATCAGATGTTTTCTTCAAATACTTTTACGAGTGTGAAAATAACAAGATCGCTCGACAATCTTTTCATGTTTAGAGAGTCTGAAAAGAGCTTAAAGAGAACTCCAGGGGGTTCCTTTTTCGTATAACCTTTATGAGTCCGAAAAAGTGATAAAAGTTTACTCGGTTACATTCTTAGGTATTTACGAGAATGAGAAAGAACAAAGACTAATCTCAAGATTGTTTTCATTTTTATGCAAGCTTAAAACTAAAACAAAACTATGCTTGGGATAGATTTTATTTTTTCACAAGCTTCAAACTAAACAAAACTATGCTTGGACCTGGTTTCATTTTTACACAAGATTGAACCATAGAAAACTATGCTTGAGGTAGATGGTTTCATTTTTACACAAGCTTGAACCATAGAAAACTATGCTTGCGACTTCCCAACGCATGGTTCACGAATTCACATGGTTGGTACTTAGCCCCCAGCTTAAGAAGCTAGCGGCTCAACTTCAATATGAAGTCCAGAGGCTGGAAGCAAATGCCCCCCAAGCTCCGTTTCATCCAACTGCAAAGGAGAATGAAATGAAGCTTCAAATACTAGACGAAGGACTTGACTCAAACAGAGAGGGGGAACAAATTATTTGTTTCATTTCTTAATGAGCTTGACATAGGAACAAGAACTATGCTCGATAATCCAGGTTCAATCCCCAAACCTCTGTTTCATTTTTTAACGAGATTGAAACAGAAACGGGAACTATGCTCTTAACCTCTATTTCATTTTTTAACAAGGTTTCCAGAGAGACGCAAAAACTATCCTCGTAACTGGTTTCATTTTTTAACGAGCTTGAAATCAGAAAATCATGCTCAAGGCTGGTTTCATTTTTTAATGAGCTTGAAATCAGAAAAGCATGCTCATAGAATCTCTTCTTGATCCTGGCTCCGAAGAGCATGATGCTCCGGAAGGACACCGGGTCAAGGGATAACACTCGATCATGGCTTCCAAGAGATCTTCACTGGACGGAAGAGACACACTCTGAAAGGACACCACGTCAAGGGTCGCGATAGGGGTAAAGAGATCAAGCTCTACAAACCCTATCTAAGATATCACCATGTCCAATACTGGATCTAAGTCATAAGAGACTGAGCTTACAGTGAGAGACTCATCTTCATCAACAGTTGAAGGCATGGGAGACAACGCCACATAATTAACTTGTGGTACTGTCTGCATATAAGAACCGTTTAGGGAGTTCATTGAGTTGATGGTCAAGTCAAGGCCAACAAATGAAAGTTGATCAATAGTCACCATTCTTCCATCGTGAGTGAAATATATCACACAAAAAAGAGTGGACACAATAGCTTTCATGGCATAGACATAATCTCGCCCAAGGAGTAAATCGAAATCCAAGGGGTCTTGGACTACCATGACATCAACAAAGACAATTTTCCCTCCCAAAGTTACAGGAAATTGAGGAAGGATCCCTAATGGGTGACTGGTTCTTCTGTTAAAAGAAAACAGAGTCTGGGTAACCGGCACAAGCTGAGGATAACCCAAATCTTGCCAAGCAAGAGAGGAAAAAATACTAACGGAGGAACCTTCGTCTATCAACATCTGGGGAATGTATCGTCCACAAACCTATATTGTAATCTTGAAAGGAATGTGAGAGGGAAGACGAGGTCCAGTTAGCACACCCCAATAAAAAATGATGGCCTCATTACTTGGGGGGGGGGGGTTCCACGGGAGAAGGTGGAATGGCCCCTAGCAAGGTAGATTCTGTATCAACGAGAGAAACGTGGGCAGTATCGGGCTTACTCTCTAACGGGAGAGTAGGATCGACTGATGACGAGATCAAATCAACCACTTAGGTTGCATTCCCCAAGGGGAGAATGGGGTCGATGGGTGGAAGCAGATCGACCACTTGAATTTCACTCTCTCGCGGGAGAGTGGGATTGATCGAGGATGGGATCGGATTAACTACTTCGTCAATTGGTTCAACTAAGGACGTGACCAAATTGACGACGTGATCAACCAGACTGACCGATGAAGGGACCAGATTGATCATTCCATCAACTACAGGTGAGTCAAGAGTAAGCTTG
>JASDQU010101182.1:310756-332249 GCA_032191745.1 Picea mariana
AGATGACTTCTTGAGGAATACTTGGATATATTTCATAAAGAAAATCAGTTGTCCTCTAAATTTGACATTAAGGATCTCGGTGTTGCAAATTTCATTTTGGGCATGGAAATTAAAAGAGATCGGAAAAAGAGAAAAGTCTGGTTAAATCAGAGAAAATATGTCGAGACAATATTGCAGAGGTTTAATATACAGGAATGTAAACCGATCAAGGTTCCTATTCCTGTTGGTGTAAAGTTATCTATGGATTAGTGTCCCAAGACACATGAAGAGGAGGAGGACATGTCTCTTGTTCCATATGCGAGTGCAGTTGGCAGTTTGATGTATGCAATGGTCTGTACTAGACAAGAAATTGCACATGCAGTGGGAGTTTTGAGCAGGTATATCAAAACTAGGAAAGGAGCATTAGACAACAATAAAAGGGTTTTCAAGTATTTGCGTGGCACTGCTAGATATGGATTGTGCTACCAAGGAAGACTGGGATTGGACAGAGTGTTGGATATACATGGCTTTGTGGATGTAGACAGGGATGGAGAAATGGATCGTAGGATATATACAAGTGGGTATGCATTTAACCTGTTTGGAGGATCAATGAGTTGGATGAGAAAAAGACAGGCTATAGTGGAACTTTCAACTATAGAAGCTGAATACATGGTAGTCGATCATGCAAGTAAGGAAGCAGTATAGTTACAAATATTGTGTTCAAGTATCAGGTTGGTACAACAAGCTGTAAGGATAGATTGTGACAGTCAAAGTGCAATTTTTCTGGTGAAGAACCCATCTTATCATTCAAAGAAAAATCATATTGATATTCACTATCACTTAGTGAGAGACATGCTTGAAGAAAAGAAAGTGTTGCTTATGAAGGTGGACACTTTGAAGAATGTTTCACATTCATTAACAAAATTTGTGAGCATTGAGAAGTTCTCTTGGTGTAGAGGATCCATGGGAATTGATGCCTGAGATTGTTGACTATGTAACCTTGTAACCCCCTGTATGCAAAGAAAACAACAAGTGGGAGAATGTTGGATATGTGTTATATTCTTTGCATGAGTAGCAGTGTATGCATTGCGCTAGGCACATAGGTGGGTGAAGGGGGGAGAAATCCCCCCACATGGGGGTTTGGGGGCAGCATCCCCGAGAATTTTTTTCCTTGGGAAACGTGTCACATTTTTTCCTCATTTTTTGTGTTGCCTCGATTTTTGTGTCCATAGTTGGGCGATTTTTGGGCACATGGTTTTTTTCCGATGATTTTCTATTTTCGGTTTAGGAATTAGGGTTGTTGACTAATCCAAGTCATTGGGTTAGGGTTTTGGATGTCGCTGGATCCTATATGTATATTGTATTGTAAACAATGTATCACTATGAATGAAAATAAAATATTTTGGTTTTCCCGATTTGGGTTTCCAGGGGAAAAATCTCTGTGTAATGTTTGTATTTTCCATTTTATCTTTTATGTTCTTTTTCTGAGAATATGTTTGTAGTAAATATTGTACAAGGTTAAAATCTACATAATGGATCCAGAAAATTGATTATGAACACATCCCATTTAGATGTCACAAGTAACATTAGCATGGACACCTACCTATTTATGGAATGTCCTATTAACAATCCAGTCAAGCATGATCCAGGAACCAATGAGAACATGAAATATGGATTTGTGATAGCACTAGTGAGACACATGTAAGGCACACAAAAACATGGATCAAATCAAGATAAAACCCCAAGAAACAACAATATCTTTGAACTTATTAATCAACTTCTTGAAGATATTCAGGAAGCACAAGTCTCACAAGGTAATCATTTGGTAAAGGCCAAAGAAATCCCTCTAGAAGGACCAGTACTAAAACAGATCAAACCTACAGTAGAAATAACACATGGGGTAGGCGATCAACAAATAGAAGAGGGAGGGGACATGGAAATAGAATTTGATGAGTGATAACTAGCAGGGTTAGATCTAATTAACCTAGAAAAAACATATCAAAGGAAGGAACTATATACCATACCTCCATACCAACGTTTAAAGGTACACAAGGTATACTTGGACTCCACCGCAGGAGCAAAATCCAGGGCCAACAAAGGTCTCATCATCCAAAGAGACCACCTTAAGTAAAATCATAACAAAGCTAAGGATGAAAAGAAACGAGGTCGCAAGTCCAATCAACAGTTCATCAAGGAGGTATGCAATTTCATGGTTAATTCTAGTTGGATCCAATTAATCTTCGACAACTTCTCGCCCCTTCCCACACCTTCTTCCTCATGAAGATCATATCTTGGAATATAAGAGAATTAAAATGGAGAAGAAATCAGAGGCTTCTACGATCCTGTATAATAGAATAAAATCCATATATACTACTCCTGCAGGAAACAAAATGCTCTGGCTCGGAGATGGATCGAATTCTAACACAATGATAGAAACAAGCCAACACCATTCATACATATTCTAGAGGAAAAACGAGTGGAAAATCCATCCTATGGAATCCATTTATAGTTATCCTATAAGGATTCCTAACCACCAGATGGACAATCTCAACAGAATATAGAGAAATAGGGCCAGAAAAAGAGGGGATCATCACCAACGTATATAGACCCTCGATCCAATATGATAAGCAGAACTTCTTACAAATCTTGAAAGGAATAAGCAACATCATCAGAGGATGTTGTTGGTTTCTTGGGGGGGACTTCAACATGATTGTCTCACTTGAATAGAAAATAGGGGGAATCCTTCGACTAGAATGTGATTATGAGGAATTCGAAGAGACTATTAAGGAACTAGGTCTAATAGACATAGAAAACAACAATGGGGAATATACATGGACAAAGAGAAGGTTAGGGTATCAACACATAGATTTTATATTGGATCGTTTCTTGGTCTCAAGGACATTGATTATGGATGGATTATCCATGTAAGCGAGTGTCCTAGCAATCTGAGTCTTGGACCACTAGCCTATCCAACTCTAGATGGACATTGCAAGATCGATTAGGAAAAATTCCTTCCAATTTGAAAAATATTGGATCACTCACCCTGGCTATCAAGAGAATCACCTTTAATCGATGGAGGAGGAAACTGTTTTGCATGACTCACTAATGTTCTTTCAACAAAAGTTGAAAATTTTGAAGATGCACCTGAAAATTTGGAACAAAACCACCTTTGGAAACATATTCCATGCCCAACGAGTTCTGGAACAGAAAATGAAAAGAATTCAGGAAGAAATCATTCATCAAGGGCTGACAGAGAAGCTATAGGACGAGGAAACATGAATTAATCAACAACTGGAAGACTGAAATTCTCAAGAGGAAATACTTTGGCGTAAAAAATACATGGTATGGTGGTTGAAGGAAGGAGAAAAAAACACAAAATTCTTCCACAGAGAAATGCTCCAGTGCAGTAATACTAACGTAATCACGAAGATGGAATATGCAAAGGGTTGGACTATAACTACAAATGTAGATATAGAGAAATAAATGGTGACATACTATCATGACCTCTTCACAGAGCCTCAAAATGATGAGTCTAAAGCAATTGAGAAAATCACCATAAATATTCCCTCTCTCATCACCTAAAAATAAAATCCGACCCTCCTAAGACCTTTCGCAATTGAGGAATTTGACCAAGCTATGAAATACATGTCGACCAGGAAATCCCCAAGACCGGATGGATTTACCACAGATTTCTTCTGCCACTGTTGGCCCCTGGTCAGGGAGGACGTATGGAAGACCATTGAAAACTAAAGAATGTCAGGGAAAGTCCTATCAGGCCTTAGTGAAAACTTCATCACTCTTATTCCTAAGGAGGAGCAAGCAACCCATCAACCAAGAAAGAACTGTGAAAACCAAAACATGCAGGGGGATTGGGTTTAAGGGATCCGCCTCAACCAGTTTTTGGGGGTGAAAATATGGTGGAGGTGGATCAAGAATCCCACCAAAATCTGGGAAAGACTCTGGAAGAAAAAGTATGCTAGAACATTGCGAGAGGACCAGTTGATTATATGGAATGAAAACCGCATCGAATCTCTCATCTAGAACACAACATACTGCAATAGATCCCCAATCTAGGACCACACTTTTTGGGAAATAGGAGATGGCATCAAAACCTTTTTCTAGATGGAAAGAGGGCATGGCCTAAAATCCAACTTCTCCATGCTTCCAAAATCCCCCATCTGGAGAAACATTGGTGACTCTAAACGATGGCCAAAGATCAACACCTTCCTTTGGCTAGTCAGGCATAACATCATTCTCACTTGGGTCAATTTGATGAAAAGAATATTCATAGGTCCTTCCATCTGCCACATGTGCTTGGAATAAGAGGAAACCCAAGAACACCTTCTCAATCAATGATCCTTCATCTCCCTCTTTTGGGACTAGGGTGCTCTTGTGATTTTCACTTCTGACCGCAATAGAGAGAGTGTTATCAACACTATCGCTGGCTAGAAGGTTGGTGCCTTCAAAAATACCATTCTTAATCACATCTGGCATCTTCTCCATGGAATCCTCCTCTCACAAATATGGAAGGAGATAAATCATATAATTTTCACTTCCAAGCACCAAACTTGGATTGAAGTTTGGAACCACATAAGAAAAACCATCGTCGAGACCATTCAAGCCAACAACGGCACTACATAGGATCTAACTTGTGAACATAGAGAGAAGATAATCCTTCAAGGTTGGAACCTTCAAATAACCCTCTCTTCTCCTCACACCATTGGAAACACCTTCAAAAATAAAATCCCTACTCAATGGACCCATCCCTCACTAGGCTTCATTAAGATGAATTTTGTTGGAGCTTCCAAAGGGAACCCAGGAAAAACTAGCTTTGGTTTCATTCTCAGGGATGAACAAGGAACCATTCTTCACATATCAGTAGGTAGTCTCGAGTATGATTTGAATAATGCAGTGAAGCTTTGGGCCCTCATCAAATGTCTCACCCTTTCCCACCATCATGACTACCACCAAATTTTGGTAGAAGGGGACTCCTGAATAATCCTCAACATGCTAACTAAGCTACTTCATGGCTCTTCACTAGAGAATATTTCCCCAAGATGGAGACTCCTTCACCTTCTGGATTGTCTTCATAATCTATTACAACCTCGTTAAATTTTGATCTCTTCCCACGTCAAATAAGAAGAAAACAAGGTGGCGGACAAATTAGTAAATATAGGGGTTCATTGGCCAAACAAGGATTTGTTTTGTGATTCCTCCCAACACAATGATCACCCCATATTTTTGGAATACAGGATCCTTGCACGTTTGGAAGACCTACCCCCGGATGGGGTGATATCCATCCCATAGTGTGCATGGAACTTCACCCAGACATGAATGCACCTGCCACCTAGCCCTTTGTTCCCCATGCCAATGATGTAAGTGGAAGGTTTTGGTGGAAAGGATATGAAATAAGATGAGGTACCACATCCCTCACGCACACTCAAACCAAGAAACTAATGAAAGGTGACACGGTGGAGGTTAGAAGACTTAAATTTTGGTACTAGGAGTTTAATGGCCATTTAATGACCATGATGCAGGTAGGGAATGGATTCTTAAGGATGTATTGTGTCGGGATACTGCACCAATCTACCTCATCTTTCTACCTGGTGTGACATTGACAGAGGAAGAAGCTATGGGTTGGGATTCTTCTTACCAAGGCATCCATCATCTTTGTGATAAACATACTGAGGAAGCAAGGATGTCCAAAGCATGAGTAGGGCACACACATTCCAGTTGGTCGACTTGTTTCAGAGGTAGTCAACATTGAAAGCTCGAGAACCCATGGGAAGCATCCTAGGTATCCGCCACTCCTCCAGGAAAACATAAAGCAAGAATATAGTGGATGCACTTCATCTAGTTGGGGGTAAATAATTGAGTGGTTTGATCGACGTGAGTGCTCTCTGGGCTACACCTAGCATTATTTTCCGATATGGACTTCCTCCAAGATCCTACCTCCATGTGATTTTCATAGTCCCTCCAGTCGAAACTAGGATGATCAATATTCCGGTCACCCGACAGCGACTCCAATGAAATTATCCTCCATAGGATATTCGAATGCAACCAAGGAAGAAGACTCTAAGCACATTTTTGCGGCCCTCTCCATGCTCCAATAATTGATTTTTGAGTTACGTGGTGATATAAATGATGACAAATTTCACCTTGAACTTCTAGATTGATGCACGACCATGGTAGAGAATAGGCATAACACTCAGGAGGCTCAGTCTTCTCATGCGACAATTAGAACGACGATACCTGCCCTCCCACCTCTAGTTCAAGGTTGATGTTGCACATGAAATCCCTATGTCATAAAATCCCTTGGGCTTTGTACAAACTTTGATGTATTAAGCATTTTAGTTTTGAAAATGCATCTAAAGCCGAGTTTGTTTCCATACATGGCGACTCTAGCTCTAGCAAAAAATTGCCATTTTGTAATTGTTTTTCCATGACATGAACTTTATAGAAATCTTACTTAAGAAAAAAAATATGAGGTTAATATTGATATGTTCCATTAACACCCACACAAAGAATATCCCAATATAAACATATATTCATATCAACAATAGATTGATTTTGTTTCTTCTTTCCCTCTATGTTAATAGAACAAGATATATGCAAATCCAATTGCTTTATGTTATTGGAAATCCTAGATCCCCCTGCAGTGCTATGCATAAAGAATGATTGCATGAAATAATACATTCCCTCTATCAGATTTATCTGATAATGTTTCATGACAATCTCAATCAGTTAATGGAAATCAATAAGAATAGTAGTTTCTTCAAATCCCTCAAACATCATTTAAAACTAATTTTATGAATTCACATATATTCTTTGAAGTATACCCGACCTATGAAGTTCCTCCCTCTATTTCTTATTTCTGTGTATTAGTCCAATATTTCTTAACCGCAATGAGTAGCTTCTCCCTTTTATGGGGACTAGTCTCGTGATTTGCAAGATGGATTTTCCATCGCATTTCATCAATTATGTGTTTTCCTTAATCAGAGAAGTTGTTATAACCCTAAATTGCACCATACATACTTACCTGGCATCAGGCCATCTCAGATCCCTTCTTTGCCAAAGCACTGCTAAGCAATTCTTTGAAAAAACTCTTTTATAAGGGCCCATGCGCCCTACTCCATTACTACACACGTGTACACGCTAGCTGACCTAAAACAACCCGCGTGGACCGACAAAAGCACGAAAAAAGGAAAGTTGCTGACGGAACACACAACTCTGGGTGAGTTAACTAAAACTCCCGACCATGCATGGCCGAGGGTTCATCCAAATACCTAGCTTCTTCTAGCCTATAAAAGAAGGGCTAGGGGTCCCATTTGGAAGAGGAAAAATATAGCAAAGAAACTCTGCCCATTTGCATATTCCCATTGTCCCAACCCTTTAGCCATCCTTGTGCCAGAAGAGAGACAAAGAAAAGAAGTTGGAGGACAGTTGAAGAGGAGCCTAGGGTCAAGTTCGCGGAGCAGTGGCCGGTCTTGACTTTTTGTAAGTTGACTCATTCAAAGTAATAAAGAAAATGCTTTTCCTGTCCCAATTCATGAGTTATTCATAATTTGTTAAGTACATGTTTGAATCTCTAACCTAGTAGTCTATAGGTAGGATGCATGTGTAGTTGTTTCTTGTCTTGTATGCAGGTCAGCATTGGAAAGGAGAACTGCGAACAAGTGGTAAAGTGCGACAAGGGATCAACATCAAACGCCTGGAACGAGGTAGGTTGATCTAGCCATGTTTTACTGAAAAGAAATAGGATTTAAGTCTGGGGACGAAGGTAGAAAGTAGATTTTCTCTTGGTCATATCTGCATGCAAAGCATAACCCTATTTTCTAGTCCGTAAGGAGATTTCCCTCACAACAAAATTGGCGACCGTACTGGGGAAGTCTCTAGGGTTCTTGGAATTTTATTTTTTGGGTAGTTTTTAGAAAAAGGCTGGTTTTTCTTGCTGGTTTTTTTTTAGTTTCTGTAAAGTTTGAGCTAGCAGAGAGTCTGGTTTTCCATACCATCTTTCTCTGATTTGATTGACTATGTTTTGTCGGGACCCACAGAGGTAAACGCAGCCTGCATAAGGTATAAACGCGTGTACCCACGCCCTACTCTCTTACAGCCTGCGTGTGAATGCTAGCTGAAGAAGTAGCAGTAGCGTGTAGAGCCTAAAGAATTTTCGAGGCAGTCATTCTCTTCCTTGTCAGAATCAGACATTCTGAGGGGTTTTCTAGAATTCTGTCTGAGTCTTGGTTGTTTGCAGCCTTATCTCAGATTATTTTGCTTTATGATTTTTACTTACATTATTTGCTTTTTCTATTAAAAACAATGTCCAAGCCTTCAAGGGATCCTAGTTATCAATATCAGTGGTCTCTTCCTAGTTTTGGGTTGTCTGTTTTCATTTTTTCTCAGAGTTTAGAGATACACGCAGCCTGTACAGGGTCAGCCCACGTGTACATGCCCTCTATCTCTATACATCTCGCGTTCACACGCTTGCTGTTAGATTAACAATAGCGTGCTTGTGCAAGATACTTTTTGTTGAGGGTAAGGCAGTCATCCTTTCCCTTGATGAGAATTATACCTCTCAGGTGTTTGAATCTCTGTCGTAGCAGTTAGTAGCTTAGGATTAATCTTACCCTTAGCTTGCTTTTTCACATTTAAAAGTGGTCATAAAAAAGAATTTTTTAGGGTTTTTAGACAAGTGTGAGAGTCATTTTTTAAAATTGCTAGTGTGTGATTTTTGACGTGATTCTTTGCAATCTGCGATTAGGCTAGAATTGTTTTTCTTGGTTTTTGCTTGTTGGTATTTTTCCTTTTTGCTTTATCAAGCATTTAAATAAAAAAAAAAAATCTCTTTTCATTTTCTTGTTTGGTTGAAGAGTGAGTTTCTGCATTATTAGCCAGGGAAAAGTTGTTTATTTCATAAGTTTTCTCAGTTTACTTAGATCATAAGTAGCTTGTAGTCAAGTGAAATTTCTTTTGAGTTTGCTGTCCAAAATCTTAGAAAAAAAAAAAATATTTTTTTTGAAAAGTTGTTGAAATTTTGCATTAAGTAAAAGTATTTGTTTCCAGCTTTTTTATTCATTTTTTGCTTTCATCTTTTACACATCATCAGTTTCACTTTCATACCCCTTGACATAAGACAAAGCCATAAAATTAACACTAAATCCAAAACTTACTAGACTTTTATGTTTGTAGGGTTCACCAACTAGTTCAGGATTAGGGCCTTGGATTAGGTTGGAGAGGAAACTCTTCAAGGCCTTTTAAAATCAAACATTAGAGTCTGAGTTAGGGACTGTCTAATTCTAGTATTGTGAAAGTTATCTGGGACCCCCCTCTAACACAGGGGATAAACACGAGGTCGCGTGTGGAAAGGTAGCGGATATAACCCCTCCAAAGCTGGACCAATCGTAGTGGAGAACACATATAGATGGCTTGTTTTGGGATTCCGTTGATTGCATTTGCCACGGGGCTTCATGGGTCTCGAATCCCTTCGAGGTCCTCAGTTGTCTACCGGACCACTTGCTTTCGATACCCTTGATAGGTTTCGGTCTCGATACCCTGCTCATTGTGGTCTACCCGACTTTCGATTGTACTCGCCTGGTGACTGTTCGAGTGCTGGCAACCTAGTTTCCTATCTTTTATAGGGACATACACAGGTGATTGTGGGGGTATACCGCGGTACCTAGGACAGACATCGGGCCACTCTTTGCAGAGTATACCCGGAGGGTGCTTCTGTGTTTGAGTTGCACTTGCACCGGTAAGTTGCTCTAGTGTTGGTTGTTGTAACTGTTCTTCCAATTAATTTAGTGTTTGCCTGTCTTATCTTCTAGGGATTTTTTTTATTGTGTGTTACTTTTGAATGTTTAGACTACCCTAGAGAGTCTTTGATCTTCTGTGTACACAGTGGAGGATCACGATCTCTTCTGGTCATGAAGGCTTCTTGTCCTGTCGCTGGTTACACTGGAGCCACCCCCGCCACCATTAAGGTGAAGGCTAGACCAACAAGGGTCTTTTGAAGCGACCGGGTTACAAACAATTGTGCCCGACCAACACCTAGAGGAATCGACCATTTTGGACCTTGAAGCGAACACTCTTGGCCTGGTTGAAACCCCAACCACTGATTTCTTGGCACCTTTCATTGTACCAACCCAATTTTACGAGCGCCAGAGAGTGTTGCACACAGAAATGGAAACAAATGTTGTTACTCTTTCTGGGACTTCTTTAATTCCCACTACGGTTGTCACCATAGGAGAGTTTTCACCTCCTAACCCACCATCATCGGTCTGAGTCACCATGGTCTTGACCGCTTCTACATCGCACAATGGTCCGATCCCGTCTTTGGCGGCGGCTACAACCCCTTTCACACTAAGTGCGATAGGACCTTCGTTCTCATACGGGATGCTTAGTTCGGGTACAAGTCCTGTACTTCCTTACTCCACTTTACAGACTTCAGGTCTGGGGGCAGGGAGCTCTAGCGCTCCTCTGCAAGGTCACATGGGGGGCATTCCTGCTCCTTTTAATGCTTTCCCTTACGGAAGAGTTCATATCCCTCCTTCATCCCCTTCACTCGGTGGCTCGCATCAGCAATCCGCTGGGCAACCTACACACCATAGTTTATTTGGAGCAGGGAGTCAAAGACCACCTTCGCATAGTATGCCGGTAGGTTCGACACCATTTTCTTTGGCCAGAACGTTTGGTAACAATGCCTTCTCATCAGCCGCTTTCCCGACTGGGGGCAATCCCAGTTTTGGACAATCTACTCCTATGCAGGGTACTATTCCTACACAGGGGGCAAACCTAGGAACTTCTTCCATAGCAGGGCCTTGGAATTCTTAGTAGGGATCTGTTCCCTCATCCGGAATGCCGATCTGGGGTAATTCTTTCCACAATCAATGGAACCCTAGACAAACTATTATTCCTATCCCCACGGGACCAACATGGGGCAACCCTTCCCAGAGTCCTTCGAATATAACGCATGCCCAACCATCTATGTTCTATTTGGGAAATCAGCGGATGATGTCTCCACATATGCAAAATACATACACTGGCTAGGGCCATGGTTTCTACCAGAATCTGGGCCAGCAACCAAACTTTTCTTGGCAACCTGGTGCTAGTCAAACTCCAGGCCCCTTTTTCCCAGGTTATCACCAACAACCCAAATTACCCTTCCTGACGACTTTTCACTTGCCTGATTTGACAAGGTTTTTGAATGACCCCATTTGTCACGATCTGCGTTGGCCTCCTATGCGAACGAAGTTGCCTTCGAACATTCCAAAGTTTGAAGCCAAGCCTAACAAAGATCTAGGAGATCATGTGACTACCTTTCATCTTTGGTTCTCATCTAACTCATTGAAAGATTACTCCATATAGTTGCGATTGTTTCAACGTACTCTCATTAGGAGTGCTGCAAAATGGTACATTGAGCTTGATCGCTCAAGATACTCTTCCTTCAGTGAGTTGGCAATGGCTTTCCTAAACCATTTTCAGTTACCTGTGAGATACGACGCTGACACAGAGCTGCTGGCCAATTTTGAGCAGACGACAGCGGACCATATCTCTGATTACATCCGAGAATGGAGATGCCAGAAGAGTCTCATTAAGGTGCCAGTCCCACCAGCATTCCTGCTTGAGTGGTTCCTTAAGTCTTTGGTCCCGCAGTTATCCAAAGACATCGCAACGTCGGGTGTATTCTCCGAAGAAGATGCCATCATGAGAGCTCAACAATTTGAGCTCATATATTCTCAGTCTGGTTTATTATACAACATCTTGCCAGATGCACCACGCTCAATACTGGATAAAAATAGACAGAGAGCTGGACCACATGTCGATGGTATTGTTGGTTCAGCACAAACAAATCCCGCTAAGCAATTGATGAAGTAGTTGTAGCAGTTATCTATACAACACACAACGGCCAACCAAACCACTACTTTGGCTGCTCCCCCTACCAAAATGTCGGAGGTACACATAGTGCAGTCAACTAACCCAAAGGCCACCCAACAGCCTGAAGGAAAGAAAAAACAACGAAAGAAGGGTAAGGGGGATAAAAAACCCACCGATAATGATGGCGGGGACAACACTGAGAAATGGAAGGCAAGGTATCCATGCAACTTGTGCACGGAAGACCACCCGACCCATCTATGTCCTCGACTTGCAGAAGCCCAAAAGTTTGTGACGTAGAAACAACCTGTTGTGTTAACCAATCCATTTCAACATGGAAAAAATCTAACCCAAGCCTTTGTAAGCACAAAATGGGGCAGCCAAGAACCCTTTCCATCTCTGAACAACCCCGCATCCGCGAACGTATATATGGTTAGGGGTGATGCTTTTATATCAACTAGAACGCACGACTATAGTAAACCAAGCACTTCTGAGAAGGGTAAAGAAGCTGACCTCCCATCTCTTCCTCTACAGATTGAGAAGACGTTGGGAGAAACAATGACACACATTCCCAAAGGTGCATTTAAAAAAACTTCTCATAACCCAAACGCAAGGGCCGCCCAGAACTACTCTGTGGTGGAGTATTTATCACAAACCCCTTGTGCGATGTCCACTTTGGAGGTCCTCCAAAGCTGCCCTTCCCAGAGGAAAGCCTTTTTAACCGCTTTAGGATCTACCGAGACTTGTAATCCAGGTACAATCATGCTGGATACAACCAACTTAAAACCTCGTCTACCTTACCACGTAGCGTTTTAGATAGTAGTGGCTTATCCCACGAAATTTTTTACTCAGAATATCTTCCACACAATGGTTGTGAGGGCGCCTCGACATGCATTATGTCATTGGCATGTTGGAAGGTCGTGGGCCAACCCATTTTGTCTCCATCACCTACTCTCCTCACCGCTTTCGACGAACGTTCTTTCTGACCACATGGTATCGTTCCTTCTTTCCCTATGCAGTTAGGAGGGAAGACCGTGTGCGTCGAAGTAGAGGTNTTGTTGTTTCCGCACGAGGGTCGGATAGTGACCATTGATCAATTGTACTTCTCCAGACCTGACCCAGTTTTGGGGGCATCCACTGTCCCGATGATTGATAATCCTCAACCAGATGTCATCAACATAGGGGTTGGTTTGTGCCCATCTTTGATGGGTACCTTCGATAACCCACCCCCTCAAGGCGATATCAAGTTTATATCCAATCACCATAAGGTTGGGATTTTTCAAGTTTCGTCGTTCCACATGACTTACTTCAACGATCTGTGGACACTTCCTTCCCCATAGGCAACGATGGATGGGATAGGGCATCTGGGCATGCCCATGACTTTCTCCGTAGCTGAAGTAGCATACTCCTTAGTCCAACAAACTTCAGCCCACACTGATCCAGCTCCTGCACAAGAGTTAGATCCTCTTTTAGAGCCTATTTGGGCTCAAGGTTCTCTCGCTCACACCGATTCATTAGACTTAGTATTGCCCTCTGATGAAGCAATAATTGAAGCAATGACTAGTCCGAATAAACCCTGGGAAGATCTTCATCACATATCATACTTCCTTCCAGAGTTAAGCCGAATTGAAGTGGGAGAATTCACCGTGACTATGACGGGAGATCAGCCTTGTCCTATTAATCCCTTAGCTACACATGAGGTTTGTGCTGAGGGTAATATAGAAACTATCACTGAAACCTTACCGATCAATATCTCCCGAAACCCTGGCGTCATGGGGAATGTCTTCATCGGAGCGGAGTGCTCCCCCGGAGAGATTCAAATATACACAGATCTTTTCAAAGAATTCCGTGACGTTTTTGCCTGGTCTTACGAGGAAATGCCAGACATCGATCCAAAAATAGTTGAACACCAAATCACAATGTATCCTGATGCCAAGCCGGTTCGGCAGAAGCTTCGTCCAGTTAATCCTAAGAAAGCAGCAACCATTAAGGTTAAGGTTGAGAAATTTCTAAAAGTCAGGTTTATATATCCTATCCATTTGACCCAATGGGTATCAAACCCCGTGTTGGTCAATAAAAAAAAAGGCATGATTCGTGTATGTACCAACTTCCGTGATTTGAATAAGGCATGTCCCAAAGATAATTTTCCCACACCATTCATCGACCAGATCATTGATGAATGTGAAGGTTGCGAAGCCTTTTCTTTCATGGATGGTTTTTCAGGATATAACCAAATTGAAATCAAACCCGAAGACCAACACAAAATGACATTCATCTTCCCGTGGGGTACACTCACATATCGTAAAATTCCTTTTGGTCTCAAAAATGCTAGAGCCACCTTTCAGCGGGCATGTCTTTTGCTTTTCACGACCTCAAGCATATAGTCGAGGCTTATCTAGATGATTTAGCATCACGATCTCGCAAGAGAATGAATCATCACACACACCTCTGACCTATCTTCGAACGTTGTCGCTACTTTCGGATTCGCCTGAATCCAAACAAGTGCAGCTTCTATGTAACATCAGGACGATTGTTAGGTTTCATTGTGTCAAAAACATGGATCATGGTCGATCCTCTCAAGGTTGGGGCAATAATTCAGTTGCCCCCCCCCCACGCACAATCCGTCAACTTCAGAGTCTACAAGGCAAAGCGAACTTTTTACGACGCTTCATCACCAACTATGCTGAAATCACCAAGGGATTTATGCGCTTACTGAAGAAAGACGTTCCCTTTTACTGGGACGATGCAGCTCAACGCTCTTTCGACGCATTGAAACCTGCCCTCACAACTACACCTCTGCTCTGACCACCTAACTATAACAAAGATTTCTTATTATATCTGGTTGCAGCAGAGTCAACCATTGGCATGGTTTTAGTTCAGGAAGATGACTTTTTCTCAGAATACGTGATCTATTACCTGAGCCGAGGCCTCGTACGACCGAAAATTAATTATTCTCACATCGAAAAACTTGCGTTGGAAGCGGTTCATGCTGTTCAACGGCTCTGTCATTATGTTCTGTTTCACAAGACCACCATCATTGTTGTCATGAATCCATTCCAGTACATGTTGACACGATGGGTAATAGGCGAAAAAATCAGTAGATGGATAGTCATCCTCCAAGAATTTGACTTAGACTTTGTTTCAGCAAAGTCCAAAAAGTCAGTAGTCTTCGCAGAATTTATTTCGGAACTTCCGGTTGAGTTAGGTGACGTTGTGCCTGAAGAATCGCCTATCCGAGGGGATATGTTTTTGATCACATCTTCAGATCCCTGGTATGGAGATATACTTATCTATCTCCAGACTTTGAAGTGCCCCACCTCTGCTTCCCGTGATGAGTGTCGACGTATACGCCATCAGGCTAAGAATTATCTCATCATTGAAGATACATTGTATCGGAGAGGTGTAGACTGCATCCTATGTCGACGTCTCACTCATGAGGAAGCCGTTATCGTGCTTAACAATTGCCATACCAGAGCTTGTGGCGGTCATTTTTCTGGGTTGGCAATAGCCCAAAAGATTCTACGAGTAGGTTACTTATGGCCGACACTTATCAAAGATTGTATCAAATCGGTCAAGAAGTGCCATCCGTGCCAAATCTTCTCTCAGAAGATGAGGGCACATCCCACTCCCATGTTTCCTGTCATCACAGTTGGTCCCTTCACCAAGTGGGGGATTGATTACACTACTTGCAACCCTCCTTCATCAAGGGGGCACCGCTATATTATCGTAGCTGTAGACTACTTCACAAAGTGGGTCGAAGCTATGCCAACGTTTAAAGATGATGGAGAGACTGCAACCCTCTTTTTATTCAATCAGATAATAGCAAGGTTCAGCGTCCTGAGGGAGATTGTCACTGACCATGGCAGTCACTTTCAGAGCCAAATGATGACCGAATTAACATCAAAACTTGGGTTATGGAAGGAACATTCATCACCCTACTACCCCCAAGCCAATGTGCAGGTGGAAGCTGTAAACAAAACTCTTAAGACTATTCTACAATGAACTATCAACTCAGCCAAGTCAAATTGGCATTTGATGTTATACTCGGCATTATGGGCCTACCAAACATCTGTTAAGACTGCATCCAGATTCTCACCTTTTCAA
This sequence comes from Picea mariana, assembly GCA_032191745.1. NCBI lineage: Eukaryota > Viridiplantae > Streptophyta > Pinopsida > Pinales > Pinaceae > Picea > Picea mariana. Next base: position 326,711 of record JASDQU010101182.1, read on the forward strand.
CTCGTTTACGGGCTGGAGGCAGTCTTGCCCATCGAATGTCATATCCCATCTCTAAAGTTGGCAGTACAATTATTGCCAGACACTTCTCCACTTGAAGAATGGTTAGTATACCTTGAGTAGTGTCATGATGTGGCCCTAGCCAACGAGGCTCACAAACATAAGTTCAAGTGTCAATATGATAGGTCCGTTCATCCTCGGATTTTTTCTGAAGGCAACCTTGTCTTGGTCTACGACCAAGATAAGGACCCCCTGGGGGCAGGAAAATTCAAACCCATGTGGTTTAGACCTTTCATCATAAAAGGGGTTTTAAAAAAGGGCACTTATCATCTGGTTGATTTTGAAGGGAAGGCTTTGGTGGAGCCTAGAAACGAGCTCTACCTCAAGAAGTATTACTCATAGGTAGGTCAATGTGGGTAACTTTTTGTAACATATGTATAGTCTTTGTATTATTAATTTTTAGTTTCTTTTAGTATTATGGACGTGTCATTGATACTATCTTTCGTCACTGTGGCATATGTCAAGTGATTCCGAAGTGTTTGTTGGGTATGCAGACGGGGCTAGTCGACACACTCGGAGGCTTGCCTCCGCAACTTGGGTGATCTTTACACCTCAAGGCTAGTTATTATCTTCTGGAGGGATATGCTTAGGTGACACCACAAATAATGTTGCCAAGTATAGCGCAGTTATTGAGTTGCTTCGTGACGCTTTTTCATTGGGTATCTCTCATCTCCGGGTTTATCTCGACGCTTAAATGGTTGTGTCTCAGTTAAACAGAGTGTACTGGGTTCATGATCCAACTTTACATCGACAATTCCTTAGGGTACATATCTTAGAACAAAGCTTTGATTATATTACATATTTTCATGTTCCTAGGAGGTTAAATCAAGTTACAGATACTCTAGCTAATCAAATTTTAGATTGGCATATTGCACACATATGAAAGAACATTNCATAAGCATGTAAATACATTTTTGCACACATGATCCATAAAACACAAAAGACCAAAAAACCATATATAATATCATAAAGTAACCAGAGTACATAGATGGACGCAAGCGCCTCAAAAATAGGACTGATAACGAGTCACAGGGCTTATGCCCTCAAAAAATATATACAAGTAGTGCTCGTGGCATGTCAAAATGTCTAGCTAAAGTCAGGGCCTGTGGGCCCTGTTATACTGGTCCACAGCATTGGCTAAATGCTAAAACAATCGGACCCACGTCCGTGGTGCCCCCACTACATGAGGCTACATAAATGGTGGCAGGTCCTCAATCTCTGCCATCGGGACCGTGTGAGTGAGCATAGTGAAGTTACGCTCAACCTGTCTCAGTACCCTCTCAACCTCCCCAGATGGAAGATCTCCTGCTACTGCTGATCCCTTGATGACGGTAGGTGCGGCCCCTGGCCGAGGACGACGCATGTTCCTTGCATAGTCAGAGGGTCGCATTGGTCCCACATCTGCACACAATGAACACATATCCGTCAAAGACTCTGGCATAACAAAAAAAATGATATATATATATATATATAACAAAACAACATAAAAATTACATATACAACAAAAAAAACTACAAAGGTGGAGACTTACCCATCTCCCCTCGCGCCTCACCAGGAGGTACTAATATCTCCGGGTCTCTCGAAAAATCAATCCCGGCATAAGGGTAGTCCTCTATAACCAGGATCTATCGTGACATCCATGCAAAAAAGTCATCATCGAAGGACTCATTGGTCCTTCCACCACCTTGTCGCGACAATAGTACTGCCCATCTACACACAACAGGAAGAGAGGCTTGGTGTCCTCGTACCACTACTCGAGGACTAAAACTCGAAACTCTCTCAAAAAAGAATGAACACAGAATGGTCTTGAACCCGAAGTTCCTATGTTTCCGTAAATGACAATCTGTCAATTGCCTCTTCATGCACTCAAGCAAAGTGGTACTCCAATAAAAAACTTGTGCATTTAAGCACTGGACAACACAGTTCATCTGTGCGGGGAACGCCTGATGTAGAGCTGCAGAACCAATAATTTGCCCAATAAGCAATACTATCGCTTGTAGTGATAGGTTAGTGATCTTGCTTATAGGCACCTGCATGCTCATGCGGTCCATATCAACTGCACAGTATAGACCTATCAGTTCCTCTATGTTATGCGGCCCCGCAGGAAAAGTTTGAAAATTGATTGGTTCCCCTCTCCTAGAGAGGCCAGTCAAAAAGAAAATATCCTCAACCGTGGGCACCAATGACTGCCCCTCTAACATGAATTCCTTTGCATCCAGATTCCAGTAGTCAGCCAAGGCATTCAGTAGCCTAGGTTGTGCCCGCAAGAAAGGACATAGAAAAATCTTGAGTAACCCAAACTGCATCAATGTAGCGATGGCATTGGGGTCTTCCCTGACCAACTCATTCACCTCTTCGTGCTCTCTTTCTCTCCAATGGACATACATCCTGCAAAACAAAAAGGCCCAGGAGAGATAAACCCTTGCTTTTTGTGTCTTTAGCATTCAATAGGGGGGCCCACGCGCACTGTATTGGCGACAGTCACGTGTACACGCGGACTGTCCTAAGACAACTCGCGTGGACCTAGGGTTGACCTTTTAAAGGTCGACGCCCCCCTAAAAAATGAAACCCAATGCATAAATAAAGACATAAAATGCAAGATAAGGGAGTTTGTACTTACTTGGTCCAGACAGAAGCTCATTTCATCCACTGTAGCTCCCAGAATCACCACGTTAATCAAAGGGGGTCTTTTGTCTCCAGAGTCAATTTCCAAATCAACAATGGTGATAATGAGATGCCAGCTTCTATTTATAGACTTTTTGGCCTCTTTTTGTCACTTTTTTGGCCTTCCTTATCATTTTCTTTATACCGAAAATCATTTAGAGTGATTCAGGAGTTATTTAGGAGGGATTTGATCGGGTATTGGGACAATTTTTTTTGAGTTTTGAGTAATTTTCGACGATCTACTTGAACATATAGGTTAGGTTTCTACCCTGGCTTTTGTATCTCGTTGTCTTTTTCCTTTTCCATAGGATCAATCCCGTCAGGTTGTGACATAGAACCATCATCCCTACTTTAGAAGTGTCGCAACTTGGTGGTAGAGCTTACCAGAACATGGATTCCCTAGGTAGATCCTGGTTGCATTATGGTATTCATGTTGTCTCTAAAAACATTGTAGGCTCGAGAGTCCTTGTAGTTTTTCCTGAATCTGAGTTTGAGCCTCATTTGCATGATTCTTCTTCGCTCTTGACCTCACCCTCAAGACTTCCAAAAATAACAGGTCTTCTTTTAAGCCCTTTTCAGACCCTCTAAACATGAAAAGATTGTCGAGCGATCTTGTGGCCTTTCACACTCGTTAAACTGAAATTTGAAGTCACGTCTGTCCGGTGGTAGTTTACCTCTTTTTCAGTCTGGACAATCAACTGTACTCTCAGGTATAATTTTATCCCTTTTTCGAACATGAGGGACTAAACTTACGAAGAAGGAATCCCCACAGAGTCCATAGTTAAGCTCTTTTCAGACTCCCTAAAATTGAAAAGATCGCCGAGTGACCTTATTCTTTCACACTCGTTAAATTGGTCCAGAAGAACATTCCTGATGGAGTCCATAGTTAATCTTTTTTCAGACTCCTTAAAAATGAAAAAATGGCCGAGTGATCTTGTCCTTGTCACACTCTTTAAAATGGTTTTGAATAGACGTCTTGTCGGTGCTAGTTTACCCCTTTTTTTGAACCGACTAGACTATCTTCGAAAAAGGTACCCAAACGGAGTCTCCTTTTATGTTTTTTCAAACTCTCTAAATATGAAAAACCACCGAGCTTACCTTCTTTGGGCTCGTTAAACTTACATTGAAGGATGTTACCATTGTGTGTTTTGTTAACCGTGTTTGCATATCTTATATGCCAGCCTTGTAACAGTTTGCTTCTGCGTTTTAACACCCTTGGCCCCCAGAGGATTTTTCCCGAGTATCATTATATTAGAACATCAGTCTTGTCCTTGCACCTTGAACTTGTATGTTTGCAATACTCATTCCTCCATTGTAACGTAACATTCCTTTATTCTTTTTCCCACAATTATTGAAAAAAGACAAAAAATCAAATATAACCCAAAAAGAGGAAGGGAAAAGTATTTTCTTTGTTGGCAACATAATGAGACTCCCTTGGATAAAGCACATCTATCCATTTTTTCATCAGACTATGGGATGTAGTACGACCTTAGGAAGCTTTTTCTCGCTATATAAAGTTGTGTCCTCCATCGTTTGGTTATCCTTTCAAACATATGGAGAGTTTGCGTTGCCTCCTGCTTCGTAGACTTATGATTAATGCCATGCTTCTTGAGTCTCATCATTTGTCGTGCTATTGTCCAAGGGAAGTTTGTCACCAAGCCCGAGTCAACCCCTCTGCAATTTGTCTCTTGTCATCATACCTGGCCATCTTGAATGTCCAATCAAGTCCTTATTCGAAATCAATGAAGCCTTTAGTTTGATCATCAAGTCCATGACCGACGAGTCGTCGAAGACCTATGGGTAGTGCATTCGTACACTAATATTACACTCCTACCCGAGTTTTTAAGATTTTGAAGTAGTTTCTCAAGCTTTGAAGACCTCATCTCCAGCCATCAGTCCGTATCAACTTCTAAAAGATGAATACTCTATATGTATATCTTTTTTATTTTGAGATGTAGCTCTGCTGTGTATTGTTCGCGGCTACTCTTTATATAGTTATATGACATGGATCTACAGTGTATTTGATTGGTAGCCATGATTCTATCTTATCCCGAGCATGGGTATGCCCGCTTCGGTGAGAAATTTTTTATTTTGCAGACGACGCCTCCCGGTTCCTGATCCTTGGGCTCAATAGTTCGACACATCAGTAAAGATTGGTAATGTATTTCGGCCATCAGATGCTCTTCTGACCTCACACATTAGGGGGAATTTGTTATAACCCTAAATTGCACCATACATGCTTACCTGGCATCAGGCCATCTCAGATCCCTTCTTTGCCAAAGCACTGTTGAGCAATTCTTTGAAAAAACTCTTTTATAAGGGCCCAAGCACCCTACTCCATTACTACATGCGTGTGCACGCTAGCTGACCTAAAACAACCCACGTGGACCGACAAAAGAAGGAAAAAAGTAAAGTTGTCGACATAATACATAGCTCTGGGTGAGTTAACTGAAACTCCTGGCCATGCATAGCCAAGGGTTCGTCCAAATACCTAGCTTCTTCTAGCCTATAAAAGAAGGGCTAGGGGTGCCATTTGGAAGAGGAAAAATATAGCAAAGAAACTCTGCCCATTTTCATATTCCCATTGTCCCAACCCTTTAGCCATCCTTGTGCTAGAAGAGAGACAAAGAAAAGAAGTCGGAGGACAGTTGAAGAGGAGCCTAGGATCAGGTTCGCGGAGCGATGGCCGGTCTCGAATTTTTGTAAGTTGACTCATTCAAAGTAATAAAGAAAATGCTTTTCCCATCCCAATTCATGAGTTATTCATAATTTGTTAAGTAAATGTTTTAATCTCTAACCTATTAGTCTATAGGTAGGA
>JASDQU010101182.1:342890-360713 GCA_032191745.1 Picea mariana
CCAGGTATCCAATATTTAATGCATCGATGCATGTTTGTTTCAAATTATCAGTCGATCTGTTGCAGAGCATTATCAGAGTTGTTGTTGTTTAAAGTTTTATTGCCTCAACGTGATCCCTCTAATATTGAAGTCCTGGTATGCAGCCTCAACATTTAATCTTGGGATTTCACATTTACATTGGCCCGGGCGATGAGAATGGTTTTGGCTTTCACGAGCTTAGATGAAAGCCTGAGTTTTCTTGAGCTTTATCATTTGAATGATTTTATGAAGTTCAACGCAGGTTTGCTTGAATAATAATTGTCGACACTTGTTTCCAGATGCTTTCATCCGACTCATCGTTTGTATCTTGGGATTAGGGTGGGGGGCATTAATAGGAAAAGTGTATCTTGGGATTATGGTAGAGCAGTTTTTGAAATGTAATTAGTGGTTTCATATGGACACGTCAGTCATACTTGCTTTTTTGGGGGGCAAGTATTTAGGTTTTTAGCTCTCTTTGTACACTCAAAATTAATTAAAAAATAATTTTTTTGGTTGAGTCTTTATTTTGTGTAATGTGCCTTGATGACTTATTAGTCTACACTACTCTTGTAGTCTATAGTTAACAAAGAAAAAGGGAGTCAAAGTATCAAACCCTAAAGAGATATTAAATAAAATAACTAATTATATTTTAATTAAGTGAGGAGGGTTTGATTTGGTCAGGAAGGAAGATCTAGAAGAATCGAAGAAGAAGACTAAATAAAAGGGGAGCCTACTTCTTTGGGCATTATGATTTGATATGTATTGAGTGCTCTTATGGCCAACATTTTCGTTAGGGTTTTGGGCAAAACCCTTCCAGGGTTGAGTGCTCTTGGAATCTATAGTTGCAGGACAACTACATATGACTGCTATCCAACAACAGACAACACAACTCCTGACACCACTCATTCAAATCCAAGGAGGCTACAATGGGGCTCAGAAAGAGGGTAGTAAAAAAAGTAGTAGGCCTATAGGGAGAATAACAACACTCATATTCCAATACAGAGCGGTTCACCGACAGGTAGAAGTAAAATACCAAGGCCATCATTACTGCAATTTGTTAAGGAGTAGTAGACAGAAGTTGCAGAACAACAGGACCAAGATAGTGATCCCCTTAAGGGTTATGAAGAGTACCTAGCCACACAAGAAGGTTTCCACGAAACATTTTCTTTCCAAGACTATTACAATGTTAAATATAGGAATAAACCAAGGGAATGGAACAAAGCAGTGCAATACCAGTAAAACTATGATCTTATGTGCAGGGTGGGCAGGTTAACTATTCCCTCTTTTGATGGATCAACTAAGAGTTCAGCTAGTGTTTGGGTGCAAAAGATGGACACTTACCTCCAACTCAACCCAATGACCAAGGCAGATGAAATCAAGATTGCCACATTACATTTGGATGGGGAGGCTCATGAATGGTGGCATCATGGGTTGGTCACTGTTGGACATGCTAACATTACATCATATGTAGAAACCATCAAGAGGGTGATGGACAAGTTCGAAAGGAAGGATCTTGAAATTCATTTTAGGGAGTTGGACCAATTGAGACAGACAGGTACACCAGAGGCATTTATCACGAATTTTCAAAGGTTGGATGTCGAGGTAATTGATATCTCAGAAAAAAGGTTAGTGATACTATTTACAGAGGGGATAACTGAACCCTTGAAGGGTTGGGTTAAGGATTTTAGGCCACACACATTACATGATGCCATCAAGAAAAATCAGGATATGGCAGACACAATGGTCAGGAAGGCCCCAGTAAATACCTTCATTCCTTATAAGGGGTGGGTGACAAAGTTTCCCCAACAAACAGGGATTGGAAAAGACAGGTTGGATGAAGACACTTGGAGAGATATTAGAAAAAAGAAACTATGCTTTAGTTGCAAGGATCCATGGGAACCAGGTCATTGATGTATGGGTAAGGGAAAGGTCCATTATATTGAAGTACTATATGATGAAGAAGATAAAGCTGAGGAGGAGAACCCACACAGTCCAGATGAGGGTCAGAACAGTGGTGAGGCACCACAACTTGAAATTCCAGAACATGCACCGTTACAAGAAGGGGTCAAGAAGGTGAGCATAGCCACATTGTTAGGAGTCCCTAGGTACTATACCTTCTAAATCAAGGGCATTATGCAGGGACAAAGAGTTACAACACTGACTGATGGAGGGGCCACCCATAATTTACAACACTGACTGATGGAGGGGCCACCCATAATTTCTTGATGCAACATTGGTTACCAAGAGACAAATTCCCATAGAGGAATTTGAGGGTTTTGAAGTAATAGTGGCAGATGAGTACAACACGACGTGTACCCAAAGGATTAGAGGGTTAAATGTGACACTGGGAAACTACACATTGACCGATGAATTTTATGTGGTGGAACTAGAAGACATTAATGTGGTATTGGAAGTACAATGGCTATATTCCATTGGAGACTTCAAAATGAATTATCAGGAGATGATGATGGAATTCATAAACACTGGGGGTTAGCATGTTATCCTGAGGGATATGTCATCAGGAGCACCCAAGTTTTTATCCAACATATGCATGGAGGATCTCTTTAGACATGGAGATGTGGCATGCGCAGTGGAGTGTTTGGTCACAATGCAGAAGCCATCCCAGGATTGTCAGCATTACCATCTAGACATATAGGAGTTACTAGGTAAGCATGTGATCCAGATTATTTTCGGCACGAAATGAGCGTGGATATATAATAAAGAAATGTATAGAGATATCTCATATATCCAATAATATAACATAAATATATCGGAGATGAAACCATAAACACAAAGATACAATAATACACAATTTCTATTAATGAGCGAAATGTACAAACTGTAGAAATATAGAGTGAAAAAATCACTAGAATGGTGGCAGCTTATCTATGAGAAGAGATGTGATGACTACTCACATTCGCAAGGAGATGATTATTACAATGAGGCGCCAAAGGCCTTTCTAACATAAAGAAAATCCAAAACCCTAACTTCGGAAGATGAAAAGTCAACAATTTTGTGGACCCCGTTTTGGGTAGTTTGGTGTATCAACTTCCGGGGGACATAACTTTGGCATACGATCTCTATTTGGGACGCATGATAGCTCGTTGGAAAGGTATCATATAGGAGATTCATTTTGGGTGCTCAATACGAGTCTTTCGATATTTTTGAGGCTATATATCCTAAAAAAAACTTCGTTTAGGCCCTCAAAATGGCCCCGTAAGTTTAGGAACCGAAAAACTGCTAAAAATAGTAAATTGTCAGAAGACTATTTTGAGCTAGTTGGAATAGGTGGGTGGCCACCGATATCCACTTGGATAAATCCTCCCTCCTTAGGAAGAAATGGTCTCCATTGCGTTGAGTGTCTGAGGGAGAGGGAAAAGCGTTTGTTGAATCTGCATCTTGATGAGATGCTTGCTTTGCTAAAGAAATTGTGTTGCTTAACTTGTTGAAGGTTGGCACAAACTTGCGGCTAGAAGGGTTGAACCTTTTTAACTAGTGTGGTTACATGAGATGACTGTGTGCAGAAGGAATCCTTGCACTTTGCTTCAATCTTGTTGACCTTCTTTTGTTGGACATAAGGTTCTTGGACTGAGGCTGCAATGGTTTTCTTTTGTTCACCTTTTGAACAGACTATGAAGAAGTTGAATTTTGTAATATGAGATACTACCTTGCGACACTATTTAGGTGGGACAATAGTCAAAACTACCTTTGGTATCCTGTAGAGATGACTCCCCAGAGTAATAATGACACTATGGGGTTGAGACTCATAGATAGCATGACACTTCCACATATATGGATGACCCAAGAGAACATCACAGACATCCAGTGGGGAAACATCACATAATACCTCATCCTTGAAGGGTTGGATGCCATATGAAAATCAACATTACTGGCTAACACAAGGATCTTGTCCCTGGCAAAGCCATCTCATGTTTTATGGTTGTGGGTGTGGTGTTGTCGACAATCCCAACTATTTGATGACCTATACTAAGATGAGGTTATTTTGGCTTCCGCTATCAACAATGAAATGCAACGGGGTCCCCTTCACACACATTTTTGAATGGAAGAGGTGCTCCCCCTCTTTAGGATCTATTGGTTCTTCTGGTTGAATTATTGCAGTCACGACAATGGAAGTGGGGTTCACATCGATGATCTGTCTTCTCCCATTATTTTCTGAATCTAGGTTCGGCTCTTTGTCTTTGATCTCGACCACCTATGATTGTTTTGAGTGAAATTCATCAGTGTTGTGCCAGGGCTTTTTGTGGAAATCACACCACTTTCTAGTGCCCTTCTTCATCTTCCCTTGACCCTTCTTTTCCTGTGGCTTGGATTGGTTTTTGGGAGGATTTTTGTTACGACTGTCTTTATCATACTTTGGTTGTTGCAAATTTGCAGACCCAAACTCCTGTTTTTCGGGTGCTTAAATTTATGCTTGATTTTAACAACATATCGATAAGAAACACCCAATGATGAGATGTCCAAAAAATTTGTTTCAGTTTGGATGTATCTATGTAGAGCCCCATGGTAATTTAGAACTAAATGGCGCTCAAAGTCTTTGATACCCAACTTGGTGCACAAGGTATGGAAGGTCTTGGTGAACTCCAACACTTCTTGGCCCCTCTCTTGCCACAGTGTGGTCCATCTCACGTACTGGTTGCCATATTTTCCAACAGGGTAATATTGTTCCTTGACTGCATCCACAAAAAAATCCCAAGTGGGCTTGACCCCATATATTCCAAAATCCTCTATGGAACTTTTCTCCCAGTAAGTTTCCCACCAATTCTTGACATGGGGGGAGATCCTTAAGGAGTGTCAAGGTGATCTTTTCCCTGTCGAAGAAATTATGATCAGAAAAATAACCTTCTAGCAGATTTAACCATTTTTCTACGGCATCTGCATCTACGCGACCTTCAAATATGAGAATATCAAAATTAATTTGTACCTTGAAATGAGAGGTGCCTCCAAAGTGGTGACTTGATGAAGATGTGTTGGGTTTTATCGACAAGCGTTGAAGGATTTGTGAAAAATTCTCCATCATTTCGTCCCTCTGTTGCGCGAGAGCTTGCTCAAACAACAAATTAATAGAATCGTCTACTCTGTCGTTTTTCTTTTCTTCCGCCATGCAGGGTTTCTTGGGTGTGAAAGAATGATTTTCCTCAAGAGATATAAGCTCGAGACCCAACTTTCTATACTCAAACCTCATTGGGGACATGCACTGAAAAACGAATAAGAGCAACCTACTTTGATACCACTGATCCAGATTATTTTCGGCACGAAATGAGAGCGGATATATAATAAAAAAAAGGTATAAATATATCTCAGATATCCAATAATATAACATAAATATATCATATATGCAACCATAAACACAAAGATAAAGCAATACAAAATTTCTATTAATGAGCAAAATGTACAAAACTGTAGAAATACAGAGTGAAAGACTCACTAGAATGGCGGCATCTTATCTCTGAGAAGAGATGTGACAACTACTCACATTCACAAGAAGATGATTGTTACAATGAAGCTCCAAAGGCCTTTTTAACATAAAGAAAATCCAAAACCCTAACCCCAAAAGATGGAAATCCAACAGTTTTGTGGACCCCGTTTTGGGTAGTTTGGTGTATCAACTTCCCGATGGCATAACTTTGGCATACAATCTTCGTTTGGGGTGAACGATAGCTCGTTGGAAAGGTATCATCAAGGAGATTCATTTTGGGGGTTCAATCAAAGCCTTTGGCTATCATTGAGGTGATATATAATGAGAAAATTTCATTTATGCCCTCAAAATGCCCCTAGAAGTTTAGGAATTGAAACACTGCTAAAAATAGTAAATTTCTAGAAGACTATTTTGACCCAGTTGGAATAGGTGGGTGGCCACTGATATCGACCTGGATCAATCCTCCCTCCTTAGGAAGCAATGGTCTCCATTGCGTTGAGTGCCCGGGGGAGAGAGAAAATCATTTGTTGAATCTGCATCTTGATGAGCTGCTTGTCTTGGTGGAGAAGTTGTGTTGCTTAGATTGTTGAAGGCTGGTACAAACCTGTGGCTAGAAGGGGTAACTTTTTCAACCAGATTTAGAGTTGAGGCACTGGCCTTCTCAACTCAGAGAGGGCTCTCTCGTGTCACTGGGCATATCTATGGAAATCGGTGGCTAGATTTGGTTTGTTTAGAGGATTTTTAATAAAGTTGATGGTAAAGAAGGGGGGAACACTATGGGCTATGGAATCAAAATTTTGAAAGTGAACGGAAACAACGCATCAGTCAATAGAACTCTCTAGACGACACAGGCTAAATAAGGCAATGAATCTGAGTTATTCTTGAAATAAAAAGATATGTAGGAAGATAAAGAAGAGAAATAATTGTATCAGAGCATTGCTGAAATGAATTCTAAATAAGTTAAGAAGACAATCACATATTTTAAATTGCTTAAGCCGAGAGCGTCACGAGACGAATTATGGGCCTTTAAACCCTCCAATTTAAATAGAAGAGAATATGAATGAAATGACAGGCCACAGGAAATACATACGATGAAAGGAAACAAAACTCATATCACCATCTGTTAGAATCTTTTCATGAACAATTCAAAATGCTTCTGCATATGTATTCAATTCAATCCCATAAATTTACAAAATTTTCCTTCACAGAGGGAAAGCTCCTCTTTTCTCCATGTTTCTATACTCGTGAGAACAAGCATATATAGAGGAATGTCATGTGTAATTTAAAACATTCCAACTTCCTCATAATTCAAAAATAGATACAAGTTACGAAAAGGAAGAACAATTATACTATTTAAAGGGACCGTTAGTAACTGGTCTGTCATATCAAGAATCCCTTTTCTTAAGCTGACATCTATCCAAAAATTTCTGAAATACACCAAAATCTCACCCGAGGCTTCACCTTAGCTTGGCAATTTCCTCTTCTAGGGTACTCCACCAATTGATATTTTCTCCAACGCTCTCTATCATTTGGGTTTTGGCCTCTATCCTCCACCTTTTGCTCCTCTTCTTCTTTGTGGCTGGGTGGTAGGTGTTGTCTTCATGTTCATTTATGACGAGATCCCTCATAATGGGGTTTAATTTTACTCCTGACTCTGTCTTAGTTTCAGGTTTGGTATGAAATTTAGTCGCCAATATCTGCAAGACCCATCTTTCTTTCTTACTTATCGACCTGCTTGGTACATTAGTTGAGAACCCAGTCGTGCCAGACACCGTTTGATGAGTATTATCCATATCTTTTGAACTTTGTAGAGACCTTGATTTGGCCACCCTTTGAAATTACAGAACTCAGGAACATAGGTCGAGCTTGTTTTCCTTACGCATAAGATGGCAATTTCCCAGAATAAGATAAAATGATTTCATATCTGAGACTTGATGGTTTTTTGTACTTTAATCACGAATTACTTTCACAGTACACCGGTATGCCACACTTCATCAATCAACTTCGAATGATGGGCCTCGAGTTAGTTATGCGATGACGTCCTTTTGGCACGTCATCTGGGAGAGTGCCTCGATCGATGGTGTGAGGTAATCTGACCAACCGCCATCCTCCCCACGAGTTATTGATGTGACATTTTGAACCACGTGACATCGGGGCCATAGGAAAAGTGGTTTCGGGCAATCCATTGTCTGCCTCGATGCGTGTGTAAGAGCGCCACGCATTCCCCATCAAAACCATAATGGTTTTTCCCAGTCTGCCTTCACGACGTTAAGTTTCGTGCTATTCGCTGGTCCGATGCAGGCCTCGACCGTGGATCTGGGATTCTTTAAAATCAACGGTCCGTCGAGCTACTCCCTTCCTGCCTATGCTATATATGTCGTGGGATATAGCCGAGTGCCCTAAACTATCACACCTCTATTGTGGTATAACATCTCGTTGAATCTCATTAATTTTTAGATCCCAATATAAAAATTGTTAAGGTGATAACATAAAGGTTGGACCTTTTTAACTAGTCTGTCTACATGATATTACTATGTGTAGAAGGAATCCTTGTGCTTTGCTTCAATCTTGTTGACCTGCTTCTACTAGACAGAAGGTGCTTGGACTAAGGCTGTAGTGGTGTTCTTCTATTCACCTTTTGAACAGGCTGTGAAGAAGTTGAATTTTGTAATATGAGATACTACCTTGTGGCACTATTTAGGTGGGACAGTATTCAGAACTACCTCTGGTATCTCGTCCTTGGCGAAGCCATCCGATGTTGTATGGTTGTGGGTGTGGTGTTGTCGACAATCCCAACTATTTGATGACCTCTACTGAGATGAGGTTCTTTTGGCATCTACTATCAACAATAAAATGCAATGGGGTCCCCTTTACCCACATCTATGAATGGAGAGAGGTGCTCCCCCTCTTCAGGATATGTTGGTTCTTCTGGTTGAATTGTTGCAGTCGCGGCAGTAGCAGTGGGGTCTGTGTCGATGATCTGTCTTCTCCCATTATTTTTTGAATCATATTCTGAATCTAGGTTCGGCTCTTTATATTTGATCTTGACCACCAATGATTTTTTTGAGCGACATTCATCAGTGTTGTGCCCAGGGATTTTGTGGAAATCACACCACTTTTCAGTGTCCTTATTCATCTTCCCTTGAACCTTCTTTTCCTATGGCTTGGACTGGTTTTCGAGAGGTTGTTTGTTAAGGCCATATTTATCATACTTTGGTTGTTGAAAATTTGTAGACCCTAACTCTCATTTGTTTGGGTGCTTAAATTTCTACTCGATTTTAACAACATATTAATAAGCAACACCCATGTATGAGATGTCCATAAAATCCATTTCAGTTTGGATGTATTTGTGTAGAGCTCCACAGTATTTCAGAACCAAATGTCACTCAGAGTCTTTAATACCCAGCTTGGTGTGCAAGGTATGGAAGATATTGATGAACTCTGACACCTCTTGGCCCCTCTCTTGTCATAGTGTGGTCCATCTCATGTACTGGTCGTCATAGTTTCCAACAGGGTAATATTGTTCCTTGACTGCATCCACAAAAAAATCCCAAGTGGGCTCAGCCCCATATATTCCAGACTCCTCTATGGAACTTTTCTCCTAGTAAGTTTCCCACCAATCTTTGACACGGGGGAGAGCGTTAAGGAGTGTGAAGGTGATCTTTTCTCTATCAAAGAAATTATGAACATAGAAATAACCTTCTAGTATATTTAACCATTTTTCTAGGGAATCTGCATCTATCTGACCTTCAAATACGGGAATATTAAAATTAACTTGTATCTTGAAAGGCGAGGTTCCTCCAAAGTGGTCGCTTGATGAATACATGCCAGTTGTTCTCAGTAAGCATTGAAGGATGTGGGAAAAATTCTCCATCATTTTGTCCCTCTGTCGCGTGAGAGCTTGCTCAAGCAACAGATTAACAAAATCGTTTGATATGTCATTTTTCTTTTCTTCCACCATGGAGGGTTTCTTGGGTGTGCGAGAGCGATTTTCCTCAAGAGAGACAAACTATACTCGGACCTCGTCGGGGGCATGCATTGAAAAATGAATAAGAGCAACTTGCTTTGATACCATTGATCTAGATTATTTTTGGCACGAAATGAGAGTAGAGATACAATAAATATATGTACAGAGATATCTCAGATATCCAATAATATCATAGAAATATATTGTAGATGCAACCATAAACAAAAAGATATGGTAATACACAATTTCTATTAATGAGCGAACTGTACAAAACTATAGAAACACAGAGTGAAAGACTCGTTAGAATGGTGGAAACTTATCTCTAAGAAGACATGTGATTACTACTCACATTCACAAGAAGATGATTGTTACAATGAGGCTCCAAAGGCATTTTTAACATAAAGAAAATCCAAAACAAAAGAGCAATTTGCATATATTTTCACAAAGGAACTACTAAGGGACAAGTTCTACAATTTTGGAGATGATCTTGTAATCTTTCCAAATGATCATTATGGGGAGAAATGTTGGGATAATGATTCATTTGTACTATTCTAGATCTAATTGTTGTTACTGTGGTTACATCTCGAAGATATATTTTGAGATAGAGATAATATTAGTTGAATGAATTGTGGAGAGGTTGTTGAGTGATTAGAGGTTGTTTCATGTGATAGCTCTTGCACATCTATGAATATACTTCTTAGTAGTGAGAATGTTTCAGTAAGTGTGAAATTGTTTAATTCATATGTTGCTCCATTATTGTTGGGTTATTATTTCTTTCAAATAAAGCTTCTTTAAATTATTAATATTAAAATTTTGTAATACAAAAAGTGAGTTATGTATTGATTTTTATAAGTGATATGTAAAAGGAAAATAATGTGTTAGTTTAAGTTAAAATACCCATAAGTAAGATGAAAAAACAAAAAAAAAACACGAATTAGATTAGATCAAAATACAAGATCATTTAACAAACTATTTAGAAACCAAAGAAATAAAATAATAAATGATAAAACACAAAAGTTTGATTATGATGAGGATGATGATGATTAACATCCATTGAGATCGAATTGGTGTATCAGACCTTAATAAGGTAAGGGATTACTTGGAATTCTTTAGAATTTTATTGTTGTGCCCCAAATTCCTATTTATTATTATCATTTTAGTCTCTATCCGTAATAATAGCTTTTCAATTTCTAATTATTGCCCATTTTCCTTCCTTCCTGGTTTGATTTACCTTTTGAACTTCCTTCCTTAATTTAGCTTGGTCTTTTGGAATGAGGTCTTCATTTATAAATATCTGTGACCCTTTTAAGCTCGAAGATTTACAAAGTATGCCATATTTATGGTCATTATAACTTACTTTGACACAAATCAATCTATCTCTATGTTTGATTATTTTTCCCAGCCTCTTTTATTCAATAATGTAAGTTGTTTCAATTTGTGATTTATTTTTTAGTTCTTCTTTTACCAATGCTAGTGTGTCCTAATCTTGTTGTTCTTTTATAGCAAAAAGTATGAGGTTCAAGGCTCTTTTGTTATGCTTATGATCCAACTCGATTAGCTTATTCATTTCCTATGGGTTTGATATCCAATTTATTTTCCAAAGTGATTAGGGCCAAATTGTTAGTTAGTTTTTCTTTTATCTCTTTAATCCTATCTCTCATGTTGAGATTTTCTTCGAACTCTCCTTCTTGGGTTGATTGTTTTTTTTTTTTTAACATTTGTTGTAGTCTAGCTTTCATTTTCTATAACTGAGTCTTGAACCCTAATATTCTATTATCTATCTATGTTTGAATATTGCCTCCTGACAATCTAAATTTGTTATCAAGCATTACCTCTAACTTTGTTTGGAGTTTTGCTTCTATCTACTCTTTTTTTTTCTAATGGTTTTATATGTTCATAAAGACTATATAGGGTGACTTTGCTAGGCCTCCCCTTGACAAGTTAAGGTTTTGGAATATGTCGTGAAGTGATCATATTGAAAAGAAAAGAAAACAAGAGAAGGAACGTATACACCTGATAAAGGAATGTATACACCTGATAAAGGAACAATATGAAACCACCGTTAAAGTTTTAAACATAATTTACGAAACACGGGAAACCACATTCAAATTTTAAACCTCCTCTGTGTTCCATTCAGATTCACCATAAGTATACCTCCATTCTAATTCACTATAAGTATAAATTTCTCTATTCAAATTCTAAAGTTCTCCATTCAAATTCACTGCAAAGTATAAACCATTCACATTCACGTCATATTATAAATCTTTGTTCAAGTTCATTGTAGGTATAAGCCTTTGTTCATATTTATTGCAGAGTAGAAACCCTTCACCATTCAAATTCATCGAGGTATAAAATTATTTACCATAGAGTAGAAACCCTTCATCGTTCAAATTCACATTCAAATAAGTTGAATTAAAAAGGTAAATGAGTAGAAACCCTTCACCATTCAAATTCCCCACAGAGTATAAACCCTTCACATTCACCTTAGAGTATAAGTCTTTGTTCAAATTCACCATAGGTATAATATGATGAATCTAGCCATGGTCATCCATGGGAAGGCCCCATCCAAAAATTGGGGAATCAACGTTCCCTAAGTGCACATGGTCCCACCCATCAATGGGAACCTCCAAAGGCTTAGGCCCTTCAGAAATGACCAAGGAAATAGTTGGAAAATGCTTGTAAATATGCATAGGTGTTGGTGGCCACCTCCAATTGCGTTCACATAATTCATGTACCTTCCTTCCAGCTTTCTCGTAGGTCCTATTGTCACCTTTGTGAGAACGTACAAAGGTGGGAAGAAGGGCCTATTAACTCCTTGCTCATAGTGCAAGGGGGACCACTCCAATAATCCAAATGCTATTGGAGTTGTTCCATCTCCAATCAACTCTTGTTTCCTACATGAATATCTACAAGGACATGTTGGCACCTATTAGAGTATCATTATACCATGAAAATAGATGTTCTAGGAAAACATAATTAAAAGTAACATCATTGTGTCTCTTCCAAATCCGAAAAAGAACTTCAAATTTAATAAGCATCCAAGGAGAGGGGAACTTGATGGCCATAAGTAGTTGGTTTCCTAATAAGTAAACTCTCTATGTGAGGGAGTCAAGAAGGTATTGTTGACACAATGACAAAAACCATGCCCAAGTAGACTTTGTTGGAGGGAAAAAACAAAATAGATACTTGATGGTTTTAGGCCACCCACATTGTGGATAATGTGAGTTCTACACACCCAGGTATGAAAGTCTCTTGTCCACTAGGATACCCCCCATAATTAAACACCATGCAAATATTACTTTGTTGGGCTCCAATATTGATTCTCGGATCATGCAATGTGCAAATAACTAAGTATTTCATTGAGACTTCAAGAACTACAATTTGTATAGCAAGCCTTCGAGGAACAACTCGGAGAATAGCCAACTTCTATTTTGACATTTTGTGGCCTTTCCCCATCACTAGTCTTACCTCCAAGTTTGAGGCACCGGGAGGCAAATTTTAAGCATGATCTCATCCAAATTGAGACCTTGAATGCATTCTAGTTTAATTTCTTTTGCATTGGCTAGGGAAAATTTTAACTTGAGCTCGACCCACGAGAGCTAGTTCCTTGACAGATTGTCAAACATCTCATTCACAAAATGTATAACCTTTTTGAAAATCCTTAAGGTCGAGAACTCAAAAGTCTAGGCCAAAGGGTTTCCTTCAAATTTAATAATAGGTGACCACTAGAGACAATTTTCGTTGAAGGAAAGGATACTCTAAAAAGAAAGCTCCTTTTAGGGGAGGTAGGGCTTAATAGACTCCCTAGTCTTTCATATGTTCTTCAAAACAAGTGTGCCAACAATTTAACATGAGATGGTGTGAACAAAACGGTTTGAAATGAAACTCCTTTCCAAGAACACTTCCCAAGCAAAACCATTGTTTGATTCGATATTTAAGAAGAAACTTCTAAACTTATTTCCCATGAATAGGTCAAATCACCCATTTGATACACATGGATTGGGATTGCAAGTGGGTTTTGATGATGCCCAAGCCACCAAATTCTCGTGGGGTGTAGTGGAGTTTTGAGTGAATTGTGTGAAACCCCTTACTCTTGTCAATGTTGGCCCATAGAAAGTTTATGAGAGTCTTCTCCAAATTTGAATAAGGCACTTTAGGGGAGACCGAATATGAATAATAGTGCACATGAGTCACAACCAACACTTTAGTGCAGATTTGAAATTTCACTATGAAGGATAAGGGTTTGGTAATCCACTTTTCTATGGTTTTTCCACCCTCTACGCCACAACCTCCTAGAAGTATTGACGGGAATTGTGGGAAGTGAATGGGATGCAAAAAAATTAAAAAACTAGTCATGTTGAATATAGGGCCATTTTTGTGAGGCCAAGAAGTCAAGGATAGGGTGTTGGCTCTATCTATAACACTGCATCTTGGCCCATTGAATGCTTGACCCCAAAGTCGCACAAAAGGTGCCCAAACATTCCATGTCATTGTGAACCCAAGAATTCTAGTCCCCTAGGAATAGTTAGGAAGGAATCATTAGCAAAATACATAGTAACCAATTGATTTGTGTCAAATCCATGGAGAGGAAAGCCTTAAATCATGCACATGTCAACTTTAGAGCACAAAAAATAGATATGGGCTTCAATGACCAATACATGTAATGCGAAAGACGAGGAACAATGTTTCTTGATTGAATGAAAAAAACCCATTCTTTCACACTTACATTGTTGATGGAAAAAAATGTCAATGAATTTGCAAAAGAGGATTTCAAGATTGTTGATGAAACTAGAACACAAACCACACTTTGAATGTTGAAAGGATGAAAGACCATTGTACCCAACCATGGGATTTTTTAAAATGAGCTTTAGGATGTTGAGGCTAGAAGAGTGGCCCATTCCATAAAACCTATATGCTTAAGGCCAATAATTATTATTGAGAAAAATAAATTAATATGTAATTCAAACACCTTGGCCAAAATCGTGTAAGATAACATTAAGTAGAGAAATGAGCTTCTGACCTTCCGACTAGTAATCAACTCGGGGTCCCTTGCCTTGATGATGAACTTGATAAAAACGTGAAACGTGATGAATCCTTACTTCTAAAGAGTGGTTTTAAAAAGCTTATTTATACACTTGTGAAAGGTCCGCTTAAAAATATCCCACGTGACCTTCTAGAACTCACAATGGAATCCACTTAGCTAAATACCACGACGTGCATTCAATCAAGCAAAATGGAATCTTGAATTACAATCCATTTCGTTGTTGCGAAAGGCGTGACATATGATGGCGACTTGAATTACATTTCAACTTCATTGAAATTGAAAAGTGTGAGATATGTTGTTGATTCTTCAATGGAAGGTAGGAACGTGGAAGTTCTAGATGACTGTCCAACTGATCATGAAAGCCCGCCGCCATGGACAACGACCAGATAATAACCACGTTCATATTTTCGCTTGCATTCACAATTGAATCGTTTTGCTGTCCCTGTGGACCTCAACAATCGTGGATCCACAACAACGGTTGAGGTCTACAGTGAGACCCAAGGGTTGGAATCCCAGTACCATCTGAAATGGGCTATGGCAGGTGGAGTTATGGAGAGTCCTGTTGTAACTGTGTTGAATATAGGGGAGATTCTCATTTCATGTATTTCATGTATGTGGATGCTTAAACTTGTACATATTTAGGATATGCACAATTATCTACTTCTGTTTACTTGTTTGTTTGAGATGGAATGAGGTGGAAAGCAATGAATTTAGTGAGCTTGATTGATGTTTAATAGTAATTACCAATCCAACAGTGACCAGAGACTCGACCAAAATGTGTTGAATAACCGGTTCTACAGAACAGAATTGAATTTTGAAAACGTTATTGCCATGTCTGATGCACTGCAGGCTTTCCTTTGTCCAAAGGCCATGGACGGCTTTTTGCATTCTCTCTCCTCACTGGGCAAGCTATAATCATTGTTCTATTGATCACCATTACTCTTTGTGCAGAGATTTGCAAGGCACAGCAAACTATGTGCAACCACAACGTTAACTATACAAAAACAGCAAGTACGAGAGCAATCTTAATACAGTCTTGAATACTCTGGTAAATCAAGACACATCCGAAACTAGTTTTAACTGTTCTGTGTATGGCTAAAGTACTGACCGCTTTTCTTCTGTGTTTGGGCAATCTATGAGCAAATTTTCCGTTGTAAAATGGAAAAGTTAGTCTTATTATATTGATATATTTGAATGGAAATTTTGTGAAGTTTTTAGATTTTAATTATGACATCTTTCCTGCGACGCTGTAAATCGTTGCAGTAAGGTTACAGGCTATGTTGACGGGTATATCTCGGCATGTAGTCTGATAATTAGAACATAAATATTTGATAATATCATCTTAATAAAAATATTAGAGAGAGAGATGTTACGGATGTTAAAGGAGAAATTTTGTTACAGATGTTAAAGGATGCAGATGAGAGAGATATAACAAAATAAATACAGATAACAAATTGGTTCATAATAAAACTTCGGAAGAAGTTGACGGATTCCAAAAATATAGGAGAGCCTCTTTCACCATGAGAAAAAGCTAAGAAGTTAAAGGAACAAGACGAATCAAGGTCTTGACATCACCTATTCAAACAATTTAGGTTCGAATTCCGAGAAATGTGATGTTTTTTTTGTCACGGAAGATGGTCGACAATCTAAAATTGATTTGAGTAAATTGACACGTTCAAAATGATGTAGATGGAAATCTTGAAACAGATAACTCATAATGGTTTCTTCTTATGTTACAATAAGACATATGAGGTACCTAAAGAAAGGCATTTGGTGTACTAAGTATGATACTTAAGATGACACTTAACTAGTACATTAAAAAGAAGAAATCCATGTTCTGCGAGAAAAGTTATATGATACTAAGTGTGCACAGTGCAATCAATACAGTATAGAAGTGTGTATAATACAATGAATACTACTCAATAATGGAGCTTATCAAGTCAAAATTAATATACAAGAAGATACACTAACTTTGATGCACTAACTTTGTTTTATATCCTTTTCATTGGTAGTTCAACCAAATGCAATTTTCAATGTAAAGATACTCTAGGTGGCCTTGACCGCCTCTAACTCAACGATCTTTTCCATCTGTCATAGATGGCGCATTTTTTGAGGTATTTCTTTTCTTCATCATATGGGCTCCAATGTATACCTTGCATCAGTTCATCACAAATTGATTTGATGCATTTGCACTAGATCTTAGCAATTTGTCTACCATCTCTCTTAAAAAAAAGGCAATAGTTATGGAAATTGGAATATTATTATTAGAATTCCCAATCATAATTTTTAATTCTTAATATGGAAATTGGAATATTATTATTAGAATTCCCAATCATAATTTTTAATTCTTAATATGGAAATTGGAATGTTATTATTAGAATTTCTAATCATAATTCTTAATTCTTGCACAATTAGGGGTTTAGGTTCCACACAATTTGGATGGAGGGTGAGTGGCAAAGTTTTATGTGGCGAAACATTCATAATATATGAATTTTTGGAAAACTCATCGTTTGAGTACCCATATAGAATGAAACTAGAGGGACTGGTGGTCTAAGAAGGTGTTTGTGTTATCAACATGCACAATGTGACCTCCATTAGATTCGAAGTAGGAGTTATTCTCTGATAGAAAATATCTATCAACTATCGTTGGTAGATCCTTTTTTACTGTTTTTGAAAATTCATCTAAGTGAAGTGAACCAAACTTTTGTAGAGTCCTATCAATAATTCCAATTGTTTTCATATAGCCCATGACGGGGATTCAAAGGAAACCGAGACACTTTTCTATGAATGACATACATATAATCAACAATCCTTCTTTATCTTGTTGACACTCTACCATGTTGAAATCCCCACAAATGAACCACATAAAGCATTTCACTAATGAGCCCACCCCAAAAGGATGCACACTTCTTCAAATCATTGGACTCATATATAATGGCCATGCCTAAGATATTACCATTGAGATTAATGAGCATCTAGAACAATACATGCAAGACAAATTTTCCTACTCAACAACAACCCTAAGTAATTGGGGAGAACAATAGAGCACCACCTTTTCCTTTAACATGATCAGAGTAAATATGTGTCTCCACTAGCCACCTAACGATCAAGGCATACATAGTAGAAACTTTGTAATTTTAACTTCTTGTAAGAAAATAATATATGTCTTGCCAATTCAAATCAACAACTTGCAGACAATAGTTTTCATTCTAGTGTCACTTAAGCCCCAAACTTTCAATGTGGTCATTTTCATTCTAAACCTGTGACATCATGCATCTTTACCTCCTTATCCTCGAGGTCCTAGAGAGTGTTAAAGGGGTTGTTCACAGTGGTTGAGGACCAAAGCAACCAATCCCT
>JASDQU010101182.1:360733-371354 GCA_032191745.1 Picea mariana
GAGCCTCTTTCACCATGAGAAAAAGCTAAGAAGTTAAAGGAACAAGACGAATCAAGGTCTTGACATCACCTATTCAAACAATTTAGGTTCGAATTCCGAGAAATGTGATGTTTTTTTTGTCACGGAAGATGGTCGACAATCTAAAATTGATTTGAGTAAATTGACACGTTCAAAATGATGTAGATGGAAATCTTGAAACAGATAACTCATAATGGTTTCTTCTTATGTTACAATAAGACATATGAGGTACCTAAAGAAAGGCATTTGGTGTACTAAGTATGATACTTAAGATGACACTTAACTAGTACATTAAAAAGAAGAAATCCATGTTCTGCGAGAAAAGTTATATGATACTAAGTGTGCACAGTGCAATCAATACAGTATAGAAGTGTGTATAATACAATGAATACTACTCAATAATGGAGCTTATCAAGTCAAAATTAATATACAAGAAGATACACTAACTTTGATGCACTAACTTTGTTTTATATCCTTTTCATTGGTAGTTCAACCAAATGCAATTTTCAATGTAAAGATACTCTAGGTGGCCTTGACCGCCTCTAACTCAACGATCTTTTCCATCTGTCATAGATGGCGCATTTTTTGAGGTATTTCTTTTCTTCATCATATGGGCTCCAATGTATACCTTGCATCAGTTCATCACAAATTGATTTGATGCATTTGCACTAGATCTTAGCAATTTGTCTACCATCTCTCTTAAAAAAAAGGCAATAGTTATGGAAATTGGAATATTATTATTAGAATTCCCAATCATAATTTTTAATTCTTAATATGGAAATTGGAATATTATTATTAGAATTCCCAATCATAATTTTTAATTCTTAATATGGAAATTGGAATGTTATTATTAGAATTTCTAATCATAATTCTTAATTCTTGCACAATTAGGGGTTTAGGTTCCACACAATTTGGATGGAGGGTGAGTGGCAAAGTTTTATGTGGCGAAACATTCATAATATATGAATTTTTGGAAAACTCATCGTTTGAGTACCCATATAGAATGAAACTAGAGGGACTGGTGGTCTAAGAAGGTGTTTGTGTTATCAACATGCACAATGTGACCTCCATTAGATTCGAAGTAGGAGTTATTCTCTGATAGAAAATATCTATCAACTATCGTTGGTAGATCCTTTTTTACTGTTTTTGAAAATTCATCTAAGTGAAGTGAACCAAACTTTTGTAGAGTCCTATCAATAATTCCAATTGTTTTCATATAGCCCATGACGGGGATTCAAAGGAAACCGAGACACTTTTCTATGAATGACATACATATAATCAACAATCCTTCTTTATCTTGTTGACACTCTACCATGTTGAAATCCCCACAAATGAACCACATAAAGCATTTCACTAATGAGCCCACCCCAAAAGGATGCACACTTCTTCAAATCATTGGACTCATATATAATGGCCATGCCTAAGATATTACCATTGAGATTAATGAGCATCTAGAACAATACATGCAAGACAAATTTTCCTACTCAACAACAACCCTAAGTAATTGGGGAGAACAATAGAGCACCACCTTTTCCTTTAACATGATCAGAGTAAATATGTGTCTCCACTAGCCACCTAACGATCAAGGCATACATAGTAGAAACTTTGTAATTTTAACTTCTTGTAAGAAAATAATATATGTCTTGCCAATTCAAATCAACAACTTGCAGACAATAGTTTTCATTCTAGTGTCACTTAAGCCCCAAACTTTCAATGTGGTCATTTTCATTCTAAACCTGTGACATCATGCATCTTTACCTCCTTATCCTCGAGGTCCTAGAGAGTGTTAAAGGGGTTGTTCACAGTGGTTGAGGACCAAAGCAACCAATCCCTCAGGGTAATCTATGTTAGCCATTTCATTTGACCATCAACATCATCATTGCATCCTTACCCTATGCATGTAGGTGCATAGGAGGAGAGCAAGCTCTATGACAACCATTGTTGCACTGCATTGAGCCAATAGGAATCTCATTGGCCACTATAGTCAATGGCATACTAGGTCCAACTGTGGTCAAAACTTTAGATGTTGGACTTTGGGGCTTATGTTCTAGCTAACCCGACACTTTATTAACTTCCTTACCCCCTAAGTCCAACCAACTTCACCCACATTCATTCCCTGGGAAGCTTTAGGTGTTGAGTAGTGTGCATGTTACATTGTTGTAGGATTTCCTTGAGACATGAGTAAACAATAACAAAGATGGTGATCCAAGCTATGGAACTGAAATTAGGTGTTAAGAAGATTGATATATTAGACTGATAGTGGCATAAACCTATCTTGTACTTAGATGAACATGAATTCCTTAAGGTCTTTTAGAAAGGTTTGAACCTTATTGCAAACTCAACAATGGGGTCTAGGGTTGAAGAATTGTTCAGGTTCATGATAGATGAAATTTTCTAAAAGCATAGTGACATGTTGTAGGGATAGTCACAATTGCATTGGGAGGTTAGGAAATTCAACCTGGACAGGGCAAGTCAACTAAGTATCATTATCAAAAAAACAATCTTCAGAGTAGGTAGAAAAAACAACTACAATATTCTTGTAGACCAAGGGGCCTTGACACAAGATTTTCATCACATTGCCATATCATCAAATTGATATTGAAAGAATCCCTTAGTCAAATTACAAGGATGGATGAAATACAAATCTTAAGGCTCCCACACCTCAGATAACAATGTTAGAGGGCACCCAAAATGAAGCCCACATGAAACTAATTTCATAAACTATTATATTCATACTTGGGAAAATCAAATAAAAAAGGGGATCATTACATTGTTATACACATTGGGAATAAACTTTCGAGTGAGGATTCCATAGTGCCCCCACCCACCTTATAACTAAAACACTACACATGACCGGCCAACATAGTCTATGCAATGCATAAACACTAAGTAATAACTCTACAACAAACCTAAAAGATCATAATCCTTAAATAGATGGATATCCTAAGGTCTCTTCCCTTTTCAAGTAGCTTATTTTGAGGAATAACATATTTTAAATTAAATGAGTTAAAAATTGGACAAACTCAACATTTCTCATGAGTTTTTTGGAAATTCAAAAAATATAAATCTTTTTAAAATAAACTAAAATCTTTAAAAGTAATCAAAGTTTCCATCAATTTAATATCTAACTACTTCAAACAAAATTCTTATCAAATTTAAAACATAATTATAATAGAAAAATAATTAAATTTTTTTTTTTTAAAACAATAAAGTTTCCATCATCAATCTAATGGAGAATTCTCTCGTCCAGTAGTTGCTCAACCAACCTAACAAAACCCCTCGTGCTCATGAGGTACAACTTAAACTTTTGATATTGAGTATTTTCTTTTGAACTATTTCAAACAAATTCTTTATCAAATTTAAAACATAATTATAATAGAATGATGATTAAAAATCAATTTTATTTAAAACATAATTATTATAATAGAATGTTGATTGAAAATTAATTTTATTTAAAACATAATTATAATAGAATGATGATTGAAAATTAATTTTAATAAAAGATATTAAGTTTGTTTACTTCCTTTTATATTCATTTTACCTTATGGTTATATTTTGTTTTCATATCTAAATTTGGAGGATGCTTATATTTTGTTTTCGTACCTAAATTTAAAGCATAATAATAATAATAGTAAAATGATTGAAAAAGTAATTTGAATAAAAATATTTAATTTATTTAATTAAATCCTTTTAAATTCATTTACCCTATGGTTACATTTTGTTTGTTTTCGTACCTAAATTTGGAGGATGCTTTCCTTTTAGTATTTATTTATATTTTGTTTTCATACATAAATTTGGAGGATGCTTTCCTTTTAATATTTATTTTGGTTCAGGGCTACAAGACTACTTCCGTCGCTATGCAATGTGGACTTTATTCATTTTTCAAAGTGAGTCGAGTCTTATCAGGGCCATTCACTGAAAAGAAAAGATTCGGCGAAAACACATAATAAAGTAAAATGGAAGCTTGCGTGACATTTTTAATTTCATCGTTTGAAAAGTGCGACATATGTTGTTGATGGATGAATCGGTGAACAAATTTTCAACTACTCATCAAAGTCCGCCGTCTTGCACGACGACTATATATAAACCACGTTCATATTTGGACGATTATTTCGTTTTGTTGCCACCGCGGATCCCCACGTAAGTAACTTTGAAATCAAAACCAATCTATTCATTACTGATTTAGCATATGAAAATATCGTTTATATATCTGTGCACAATAGAATTGAATTTTGGGAACGTTATTTCCATGTCTGATGCACCATGAGAATCCTAACGAATATAAACTTCCGTGGAAGGGATTCTGCATGCTCTCTCCTCATCGGCCAAACTATAATGGTTGTTCTCTTGATCATCATTACTCTTCATGCAGAGATTTGCAGGGCACAGCTAACTATGTGCAACCACAACGTTCACTATACAAAAGGCAGTAAGCTTGAGAGCAATCTGAATACAGTGTTGAGTACTCTGATTCAACACACGTCCCAAGCAGGGTTTAATACTTGTGAGTATGGCCAGAGTCCTGACCAAATATATGGCCTCCTGCAATGCAGGGGAGACGCAACAGCGGTCAGTTGCTATAATTGTTCAGAAAGAGCAAGGAGTATCATTCAACAAAGTTGTGGAAATGCCGTTGGCGGTAGAATCTGGATGGATGTCTGTTTCTTACGGTACGAAAACTACAGTTTCTTCGGAAAACTGGACTCTTTTGGAATGTATACGTACATTACGTCCAATGTCTCTAACCCTGATGTCCTTGACACTGCTCTTGAGAGGCTATTCAGAAAATTATCAGCTGAAGCAGCATCTGGATCTGAATTATATGCTTCTGGAATAACTACAGATTCCTTGTCTCGAAAGATTTACGGTCTGGTCCAGTGCTGGAGAGATATATCTAGTGGCGACTGCACAACATGTCTGTCGGATGCCATCAATTCTATTTTCGCAACTTATCCTGGAAATCCAGGAGTGCAGGGTTTGATGGCAAACTGTATTGTTCGTTATGAAATATATCCTTTCTTTAATTCGACTGCTCTTTCGCCATCGTCTGCTACAACTGTGGCTAATACACCACCGAAGCAGATCACAGAGTCGAGTAATAATAGTACACAGATCAACCAGTCAGATGAGAAGTCTTCAAAGAAGATAACCATAATGTTAGGTGTTATTGGTGGCTTGCTTCTCGTATAGCTGTAGGTGTAGGTTTCTCCAATGTTTTGCACTGCCTGTTGGGGGTGATTGTGTGGTGAGGTTAGAGAGGTAACCGTTATTTGTTTCCTTTCTCTGATGAGTCTTTGGAGGCCTTTACCTTCTTGCTCTGTGGGGCCTCATGAGGGCGTTCCTTTTACAATTTTGTTGAGGACGTTTGCTTTTGTGAAGTTTTCAAAGTCCAGGGACCTTGAATGTTGAGGGCCCTTTACTTGTGAAACTTTTGTTGCTGTCGTTGTTGTATTTTTGCATTAGTCATGCTTTCAAACTGTAAGCTCTATGAATTCATGTTTGCTCCCAAGATTGGAATGGCATTCCATGCACATCCATGGAGTTTGACTTTGTGGAGTTGGAGTCCCATCTTTCTTGTCATCATATTGTGGGCTGGCTGACGGTGCCTCTTGCTTTGGATTTCGACATCACAGAGGTTGTATTGGTTTGGGCAATCAATGAGAATATTTTCCGTTGTAAAATGGAAATGGTAGTCTTATTGCATTGCTCTATTTCAATGGAAACTATGTGGTGCTTTCATGCAACGCTGTAAATGGTTGCAGTGAGGTTACAGGCTATGTTGACTTGGGTAACTCGGCATGTAGTCTGATAATTATAACTTAAATATTTGATAATGCCATTATGCTTCATATATGTTGAAAGCATGTGTATTGTTTATGCTTTTTTTTTTATATATCCTTCGTTTTAGTCGTTTACTTTTGGCATGTCAATCAGAGAATATGAAAAGGACTGTCATATATTGCGAAAGCATGTGTATCGTTTATGCTTCGTTTTTATATTCTTCGCATTTAATCGTTTACTTTTGGCATGTCAAACCAGAGAATATGAAAATGACTGTCAGATTCATCATGAAATTTGGTTCAAGAGAAATTAAAAGATCTAGAGTAGTAAATCGATAGAAATATAACAAATTAAATACAGATAGCAAATTGGTTCATAATAAAATTGTGGAAGAATTTAACGGACTTCAAAAGCACATAGGGAAAGCCTTTTAACCACAGGAGAAACGAAGCGCAGAAGGTAAAAGAGCAAGATGAACCAACTCAGGAGATCACATAGGTAAAAAAGCAAGATGAATAAGCTCACGAAATCACCTCGTTAGATGAGGTATATATAAAAACCATGTATGTTTAAATTTCAAATCATGAATGTTTAAATATCAAGAAGTGTAAATTTTTTATGTCTAATTGTATATGAGAGAGGATGTTTAACCATTTAACTTACGACCTTTATAAAATAAATAATGATATTGATGCAAATCTTAAACCAAATCACTCAGAATAGTTACTTATGTTCAGAAAGGGATGTGATTTATTAAATTTAATATTTAAGATGACATTTAATCAAGACATTAAAAAGAGGAATGTCATGTTCTATACTGTATTATTTGGAAAAAAAAATCATATAATATAAAAGTGTGTACATTGTAATTAATATAATAATAATAAAAAAAATTATTACATTCAAAAATAATATATAAAAAAATAAAGTTAAAAGAAGAAATTAAAATTAAAAAATAAAGGAAGTTAAATTTTTTTATGTTAAATTTACAATAAATATATTACATTTTTGAAAAAGTATCAATAAACAAAAATATGTAAGTGGTGTGGATCAAGTGGCTATGATAATAAAAATTGTTCAATATAAATGAATATCATGATTAAAAAATGATCAAGAATGAATAATCACTCTGCTAGGGTTTGATGCTCTTAGCTTACTCGGGTTTCATAATCGATTAATCACCACCTGAATCGTGTTGCAGTCTTTGATTTCAAATTTTGTTGACTGTGCGCCATGGTTGAGACATAGGGGGTGAAACCCCCCCCTCCATATCTTAATGTGGTAGCCAACAATCCAAATGGCACTTCTAGCTCTCGACCACCGTTCGATCCGCCGCCACAACTGAAGGAATAGATCTACCAAGAGGAATTGAATAAAGGAAACACGATGGACGTTGAAGTTGAATCCTCTCCTCCAAAAGTGAGTCGTGTGTGGGAACCAGGCAAGTGCATCCCTTAAGCCTCTATGGCACCAAGGTATGTAGTTAGCTCAATAAGAGTAGGAGAGAAAACTCAATACATGAAAGATCATGTCCTAATAGGTAAGTTCCTAGGGTTATGTCCCTCTGAATGGGATCTTATCAAATGGATCAATACCTGGTGGAAACCCAAGGGTCGTTATGATCGGAAATTGGGTTCCAAGGGTCTCTTTACTGCAATTTACCACAATTTGGAGGATAAGGACCGCATATTTGAGAACGGGCCCTATTTTTTAACTATGTCGGTCTCTACCTAAGATATTGGACAAAGCACTTCAACCCTGAAAAATAGGACTTTTGTTATGCCCCTGTATGGATCAGACTGTATTCTCTCCCGCAGGAGTTCTGGCTTGGAGAAATTCTAGCTAGGATTGGTAATACCCTTGGAATTTATGTCAAATCAGCGAAAGTGACACGCCAATGTCACTACACTTCATATGCCAGGATCTGTGTGTATATGAATATTTCAAATCCTTTTCCAAGATCTATAAGCTTGGAATATCATGATGAAACATGGAATCAAACCATTGATTATGATCATATCCCTTTCATATGTCGAAAATACCATGAGCATTGCCACTTATTTTGGGATTGTCCTCTCAATGCCCCCCGAGGTTTGGTAGTGGGAGCCCCTAAAAAATCGAAAGATGACTTTACCCAAGTACAAGGAAGGATACGGCAGAATAAAAAAACACTTTCCCCTGGTTTAGCCAAGCAGTCGTCCACAAGTAACTCCTTTGAAATCCTGAACCAACTTTCAGATTCCCAAACTATCGAAGAGCCACATCAATACCCAGTTGTAGAGCATACTAGGGGCAAGGCCAAGGAGATCTCTAAACCTATCCTAGAACAGATCATTCCATCCCAGAACATGGCCCCCCTAGAGGATGATCTATCTACAAACGATAAAGGCAAAATGGAAATGGTCTTGGATGACCAAGAATTGTCTGAAATAGATATGAAGTGGCTTAAGGAAGCTTATCACAAGCAGAAGTTGTATTCCGTTCCTTGGAGCAGTTACAGAAGGTCCATAAAGTGAATCTTAACTCTACAGCGGGATCCACATCTAGATCTGGAGGGGGACTTGGGATTCATCCAGAGCCTAGGAATAAAATTCACAAATCACCTAAAGAAGGGAAAATAAGAGGGAGAAAATCGTCCCGATAGCTCATTAGGGAGGTAGGTAATTATACGATCAAATTTCGACAAGTCCAGAAGCTCACTAAGGGATTCTTCCACTCCCCTCCTCCTCCTTCCTCATGAATACTATCTCATGGAATGTCATAGGTCTTAATGGGAGAACCAAGCAAAGGATTCTCTGAAACGAGTATCATAGTAGAGAATCTCGACATTCTACTATTGCAAGAAACCAAATGTGTGGATGCACTGGCTAAAAATACACTTTCTAGNTGAGGGGCCACAAAAGGTATCGTTGTCTTGTGGAACCTTGCCATAGTTATGCTAGACAACTTATATTATGCAAGATGGACTACCAGTACTCACTATCAAGCAATTGGTTCGAACAAGGAGGGGGTTATCACCAATGCCTATGGTCCACAAACGACGCAGGAAAAGGAATCCTTCCTCAATAGTCTGTCAGATCTGGGAGCTCTGGTTGAGAAAAGAAGATGGATACTACAAGGAGACTTTAATATAATACTCTCTTTGGAAGAAAAGTGAGGTGGCATTAGAAGGCTAGACAATGATAGTGAAGGTTTTCAAAAAAACATTTATGCCCTCCACTTAATTGATATAGAGGTTGTCAATGGCACCCATACCTAGTAAAATTGGTTGTCTGAATCCCATCAAGTAGCTTGCAAGCTTGATAGATTACTCATTTCAGAATCCCTAATGATGGAAGGTCTCCTTATCGAAGCCAACACCCTCCCCCGCTCTAGCTCTGATCATTGGTAGATTCAATTCTAGATGGATCTTGTTGGCTCTCCTCAAATCAAACCATTTAGGTTTGAAAAGTTTTGGCTTTCGATTCCGGACTTCCAAGTGAATTCTCCTATCTATTGGCTTGAAGCTGAGATATAGCATGGAACTCTTATGTATAGAGTTCAACAGAAGTTAAAAAACTTCAAGCAACACCTAAGGGACTGAAACATAAATGTCTTTGGAAATATCTTTCAAGCCAAAAGGTTTATGTAACAACGCATGGAGGAAACGTAGAAGAAACTCATTAATCAAGGAAATTTTGATTCCCTTCTAGTTGAGGAACGACATCTGAAGCAACAGATGGATGAGAGATATGTACAAGAGGAAATCCTCTGGCATAAAAAATCTAGAGTACAATGGATCCAAGAGGGAGAGAGGAATTCTAAATTCTTCCATCGATCTATGATCCATAGAAGACATGTTAACCAGATCACAAAACTGGAAAATGAACACGGGCAGTAGATAATGGATCATGATGGCATGGAGCATGAACTTGTCAAGTTTTACAAAGATCTCCTATCAGAACCATGTCCAGACAGATCCTCCGCAATTGACAAAACAACACAACACATTCTGGCCTTGGTCACATAGGAACAAAATGAGGCACTTCTTAGACCAATTAAAATTGAGGAGGTGGATTAGCCTATCGAGGATATTTCGGCCAGGAAATCCCCTGGACCAGATGGCTGCACGACTGATTTTTTCCATCACTGTTGGCCTATTGTCCAAGAGGAATTTTGGAAACTGGTCGAGGATTCTTGCATTTCAAGTGGTGTCCTACCAACGCTTAATGCCACTTTCCTTACTTTGATTCACAAGGAGGAGAGAGTCACTCATCTGAAGCAGTTTTGGCCGATTTCTCTATGCAATGCCATTTACAACATTATCACCAAGGTAATGGCTCTCAAATTTAATCCTCTTCTCCATTTTGTTATCTCCAAAGAGCAATCTGGTTATGTAGAGGGGCATTAGATCTTGGATAGCATCATCCTAGCTCATGTAGTAATTCTCTCTTTGAAATCCTCTCATGCTCTTGGTATGATCATCAAATTAGACCTCTTAAAAGCCTTTGATAAGCTTACCTGGTAGGACATGACATATCTTCTTCTATTTTTTGGTTTTTGTAATGATTGGGTCAATTGGGTCCTCAAACTTACCTCATCAATTTTTTTCTCTATCATGGTTAATGGTGTCCCTTCCCAAAAGTTTACCCCTTCCAGAGGAATTCGTCAAGGGGATCCTCTCTCCCCCTTCCTCTTTGTCATAATGTTTGAATATCTAAGTCGTTACATAAATGCTTCCATTGCAAATGGTTCTCTTCAAGGTTTTCATTTGCATGGAATCCATCCTGTTGTTTCCCATAGTTAATTTGTAGATGATACCATGATGATGGGATCACCTATA
>JASDQU010101183.1:0-17091 GCA_032191745.1 Picea mariana
TGTGTTTTTGTCTTCATTAAAAATATATATATTTGTGAAGATTTTCTCTTTTCTCTTTATTTATTTTTTAATATAAATTAAAGAAGAAGAAGTTAGTAAATAAATTTTCAAGTGACCATTTAGGATCAAATTTTGAGTTTTTTTTTATTTGTGTAGGGATTTGTTGTCAAGGCCATAGTTTGAATTAGGTTGTAATTAGCTGTAATTTTAGCATTTAGAAATTTCTTTTTTCTTTAGGTAGCGTCATGTTATTGGCCCTTGACCAAGTTTTGCAGATTCTTGGTCATGTTTGACCTAATTTTGGGACTTCGACAGGTTGTCAAAGACGGAGCGCAAGACGAAGTAGAGATCGCGAGATCTCGGCCCCTTTTAGGGCCCTTTTTGGGATTCACGATTATGTAATGGGTATGGGATGCTGGCCCATGGGTTTACCCATGTTTAGGCCTATTTTGTAAAGTATAAATAGAAGCT
Organism: Picea mariana; assembly: GCA_032191745.1. NCBI lineage: Eukaryota > Viridiplantae > Streptophyta > Pinopsida > Pinales > Pinaceae > Picea > Picea mariana. The sequence goes on from JASDQU010101183.1 coordinate 472, forward strand.
AGATGATGTAAGTAGTGGTGATCGAGGTGAATGGCTAAGTGCTAGAATCAGATCTATGTGATCAAGAGTTGTAAGGATTTGTGCTTACTGTGTGCTAAGAACTTGTAGAGCTAAGTGCAAGTGATTGTAAAAAGGTTTTGTGCTTATACCTAGCTCGGGGAAGGAGGATATGGCGACGTGCGCGCAGATCTCCTGTCCTATGCGAAGTAGGGTTTTTGTGGCTTTGTGCATGTAACTGATTGAAGAAGCTGATAAAGAAGACGAAGAGTTGGTGGACATAGCCCTAGGGTGGAGGTGAACCATGTACATGTTGTGTTTCTCTGCTTTGTGCAATGTATTGATGTGTTTATATGTTCACTTGCTTAGTGCTTTGATGAATGATATGTAGATCTGTTATTGCTTTGTGCTTAATGGTATGAGTAAATGTTGGATCTGACCTGTGTGAATGTGCTTAGTGCTTGAATATGCTAGATCTGATCTGTTTTGTCATGCTAAGTGCTGCTAGATGCTAGATCTGGTTGAATACTGTGATGTTATGTAATTAGGGTTTAACTGTGTTGTAACTAAAGACTGGAAATTGATGAATGTTAACTACTGAGTGCTCTGTTCAGTTTTAGAATGACAGATCTATGTCCCAGCTAAGGTTGCATACATCTAAGTCCTGCAACCACCCCTACCTCTACCTCGGGTGAGACTTCATCTGCTTCGGAGGTGTTGCCGAAAGGGCCGGTAGTTAGGGTTTTGTTGGTGCGCTATTGTAGCGTTGAACCTCACGTTTGCCCCTGTGCCAACAAATGGTTCAGTTGCCGAGACCTAATACTATGATTGCTGGGAACTAAGGAAAATTAATTTTTGTGTGAAGATCTGATCTAAAATTGTGAAATCTCTATGCATAGATCTGTCGCTCTAATGCACAGTATTCTACTCAATCTGTGAAGCTCTGTGTTAAGAAAATAAGTCTGATCTGAAGAAAAGAGGTAAGATCTGGGAGCTTTGTTCCCTAACAAAAGTGAAAGTGAGACTAAAGAGGTAAGACCTGTAAGCTGTGTACTTTGTAGAAGTAAGATAAGTGGAAATTTTTGTTTCTAAAGTATGAATCTAGGTATGTTTGATAAGATTTGTCCTAGATTGAAAACTAGGGCACTGATAGAAGAAATAAGATTTGATATGAGTAGATCTGATAAGAACAGTGAAAGGTATGTTATACCTATGCATAGAGAGAATGTTTGGACTAAAAAATGGATGCAGGATCCTAGAAAGAATTTGTTGCAGGTTAGGTACCATGATCCTCGCGCGCACTACAATAAAGGCTGGGGATCATTTAAGAGAAAGAGAGGATTAACCCTTTGTTACAATTGCAAAAGACCGAGACATCTGGCTAAGGAATGCCTTGGTAGAAGACCTAGTTTCCTATGTTGCAAAGCTATGGACCATGAAGTTTTGGATTTCCCTAGAATGATTGCTAAGGTTGAAAGGATGAATACGAGACAAGAAGACCATGAGAAAGGTCAAGCAACTGAGACTATGGTAGAACCCCAGAAAGAATCAGAAAAAGTATTGCTACAGATGAAAGAAACCCTGAATGACCATCGACATGTCAGCTTACCAGAGATCTTCGAAGAAAAGGAGTGCATTGAAGTAAGAATATGAGACTTCGACATTGACTATGTTCTGGATTCGGAAACACAGGTGAATATCATGACAAAAAGAACTTGGGAAATCCTAGGAAATCCTTCTATGATCCCTTCATTGGGAGGAATAGGATTATTCAGAGGAAAGTTGATAACCCTATGTGGAAGACTTACCCAGATATCTATGAGTGCCAATGTAACTTCGACAGAGGAAGAATTTGAAGTTGTTAAATTTATTGAGAACAACGCTCCATTTGCCATGTTACTAGGAAAACCTTGGATTGAGGGAGATCGGGCCAGAAGGAAATAAGAAGAAGTCTTAGAACAAAAGAAGCAAGAGTTAAAATATTTCATGACTAGGAGGATCACACAATTGATTGAAGAACAGGAGAACTGAGCAAAGTTATTTAAACTTGGAGACTTGGATGTCGAAGTGGGAAGAACACTAGAAGACCCATAGAAGATCGAAGTACCTGTTCCAGAAACAGATGAAGTATTACCCCTGAAGTCAGGAAGGAATCTCAATAGCGCGAAGTTACTCTACCAAAAGAAGATAAGAATCAGAATGGAAAAAGGAATTCCAAGCCGAAGCTCACCGGAAAGAAGGCTAGAAAACTAGGTAAGAAGAGAGCTAAGATCGAAAATTTATAGAAGGTTCCAGAAGGAACTACACAGAAGGAAAATTTTCAAAATTGGAACTTCGTCGGGATATCAGAACTGCGTCACATGGCACTTCGCCATGACGAAGAAATATAGCCATTGGGAACAGTATAACCATTCGACCGACGACCCAAACGGGTAGAAAGGAATTAATGGTCAGAAAGTTCGCCACCAGACCATTGGGAATGCACCATAATGGACATAATTGAGTTAATGAAGGCTTCTCAACCATTGCAAGAGATCTGTTGCCAAGTTATCTATTTATCCCATCGCGCCATGCAACGAGAACAATTTTTCCAACCATGACTATCTGAGCTCACAGAATAGTTGATTTTTCATAGTGATCATCACGCTATTTCCCTCTATCCCGTTGCGTTGAGTAATTACTCTTCAAACCCGAGATATTCAACCAAGAGCATGTATGTCTGAAGAACTTAGTGCACTCGAAGATTCTACGAAGGAAGTACTCATTGACCTCATGACTGAGAGAACCATGTCCGAAAGAATGTTGTCTAAGGGTGTACAAGAATCATAGATGAGAGGAGTGCAAGCCTCTACATCGAGTGCTCATGGAGTCGGACCATCCCGACCATCAGCAGAAAAGCGAACCAAACATAGAGATGACTTAGCAAATGCGAAGATGACCTCGACCATATTGCCCAATTACATCCTGCCTCTGGTCGGTGCAGTGAGTCGAGATAGTGTTCCAAGAGACTTCGAGTACACCATGGTTACTGCATACCTCCCGAAGGGGATACACATAGTTCGAGCACAACAGGACAATATCATAGCGTTGAAGTTCAGTGACTTCAACCTCAGAGATCGCAAGAACTACAGTATGATCGCACTGTATAAATACCTTACCCGGATGAAGGGGAAGAACTCAAAGATAATCCCCCAACCGTGGACGATGAACCTTGCGCAATCCACCCTGTTAAATGTAATGAAGATCCCACACTTCGGAAGGCACCAGGAAGTGAACGCCTGTGTCAAGCTATTACTTTCATGTTACCATGGAAGATACTTATGGTTAGATTGTCATATTACAGTCAACCTGACATTGATCCATATGATCACGGGATTAAGTATACAAGCACCCGACCCACAGGATTTCTATCCAGGAAAAGCCACAGATCGCGTGCTAGCACAGCAAATCAAGGATACATATGACGATGTTGGAAAGGGAATGTGAGGTTACAAGGTATCCTCCTTCCAAAATGGTGTAGTGCGCCTAGCTTGTCAATTAATAGCTAGAAAGTTAGTAAGGAAGAAAAAAACTATGTAGGTCACAGGATTTGTTGTTGACCTCGCAGGGAAGTGCGTAGAAGGTCTACAGATGAACTGGGCGAAGTACCTAGTTAATCAGCTAGAACTAGACTGCCGCGAAGCATAGGATCAGGGCTACGAGTTTCACTTTAGCTGGATCCTGATCCTCATTTCCTTTGTTGCCTGGGAGATGCCGGAAAGTGTGACCTTCCCGGATAGTGAACCATCCGAGCCACTTGCTGCTAAGTTCACCACACTCTGGTACTCGAGTGATATGAAAAAACAGTGTTATTCGAACGTTGTTTTTCACAAATATTACCTTCAATTGAAGAGAGCCATCGAAGATGAACTTCGCATGACTCTGAACACCCTACAGAGGTTCTGACCCATGATGAATTTCTGTGTAGATCGACACTTCATCTACCTTACAGCGTGAGCCAATGAACATAAGGATCATCTTCAGTCCTACTATAAACTCACGGAAAAGGAACTTGAGGAGATCACTAAGGACTGGTCCGCAGACCTCCTTGTTCCCGTAGACCCTGCAGAGATGTCTGACCCTAACAACCCAAAGACCATGCATAAAGAACATGATACACCTGGGCCCAACAGAATGAAGAAGACTGAAGAGGTCCAAGATTTAAGTAGCGCCTCAGGAAATACTGCTTCAGTCTCACCTGACCGAGGGGGTGATGATGAAGTAGAAGAGATAAATGGAAAAGGAGCTAACCAGAAGTAAGGCGAAGTAACACTGCCCATAGACAAGGTTGATTCCTTGAAGAAGAGGAAGGTTTCTCCCCTGAAACCTGTTGGATCATGTTGTCATTGATGCCAATGGTTTGATTGATTGATGTCAAGTTATTTACTAATTTCATTGATTGATGTCAAATGATTTCTTCTTTTCAAGAACTTTGACTTCTTTGACCTTGGGGGCTTCAAGCCTTCATATGGGAGTCCTTCAACTTCATAGAGCCATAACTCTCAAACCGTGAGGAGTTATGTGACATTCTACATACCACTAGAAATGGAATGACAAGCACTATCCATCCATGATAGTTTCAACAACAACTTCATTGATCTTCATCTCATTATTACACATACAAGCATGGGTCCTCCAACCATTATTATAGGATAACTCAATCCGCAAAGCGTCTTCCCATGAGGGATTTCACCATAAGGGGACCACTTTTGAGTTCATCCATTTGTGCACCTTATCAATCAGGATAAGACAATAATGATTCATCTTTGCATCAATTCATCACTGCATCATATATATCAATGACAACTCATTGGTCCATCTTCATCGATTGGTTTCCACTTGACATATATCATTCTCATCAAGGACAATACATATACATTTGTTCATCAATCAATCAAGCCTATCAATCAATCCATCACTTGACATGAATCAATGACATCAGTCAATCACTTGACACCAATCAATCAAACTATTGGCATCGATGACAACATGATCCAACAATCTCCCCCTTTGGCATTGATGGCAATACCAACATTGATGTCAACACCAATTACAAATTATTGATGACTATTAATGTAGAGCATGCCTTTTCTACATGTTTGACTCAATAATTGGTAATTGGTGTTGACATCAATGTTGGTATTGCCATCAATTCCAAAGGGGGAGATTGTTGGATCATGTTGTCATTGATGCCAATGGTTTGATTGATTGATGTCAAGTGATTGAATGATGTCATTGATTTATGTCAAGTGATGGATTGATTGATAGGATTGATTGATTGATGAAAAAATGTATATGTATTGTCCTTGATGAAAATGATAGATGTCAAGTGGAAACCAATCGATGAAGATGGATCAATGAGTTGTCATTGATATATATGATGTAGTGATGAATTGATGCAAAGATGAATCATTATTGTCTTATCATGATTGATAAGGTGCACAAATGGATGAACTCCAAAGTGGTCCCCTTATGGTGAAATACCTCATGGGAAGATGCTTTGCGGATTGAGTTATCCTAGAAGAATGGTTGGAGGACCCATGCTTGTATGTAGAATAATGAGATTAAGATCAATGAAGTTGTCGGTGAAACTATCTTGGATGGATAATTCTTTTCATGTCATTTCCGGTGGTATGTGGAATGTCACATAAATCCTCACGGTTTGAGAGTTATGGCTCTACGAAGTTGGAGGACCCCCATATGAAGGCTTGAATCCCCCAAGGTCAAAGAAGTCAAAGTGCTTGAAAAGAAGAAATCATTTTTTAAATGATAAAGTAAAGTGACAAAGTCAAGGTGGATTATTTAAATAATAAAGTAAGGTGACAAAATCAAGAAGGAATATTTAAATGATAAAGTATTGGAGAACTTTCTATTCATGGAAAGCGGTTAACCCTAAAATAAGGAAAATAGATTAAGTAACCTAGAAATGGGTTAAGTGACCTAAAAATGGGTTAAGTAACCTAGAGGATGAAAGTATAAATAAGATAGTTATGGTCTCTTGTAGATCATCCTTTTTGTGGATAAATGGAGAGCTTCTTGTGAATATCTTTTGGAGTATTGATGGAGAGATTCTTGTGAGAGCATCTTATTGGTGTGGATCTCTTGAGTATGATTGAAGATCTATTCTGAGGAAGAGAGCGAGAGGAGGATCTCATGGACGCATCAAAGTTTTGGCAATGTCAGAGATCTTGACAAAAAAATTCTCGAAGCTTCAGAAACCCTAGTTTCTAATGTATACACGGGCTGTCTGTGTATAGCGTGCATATACATTGAAGGTATACGTAGGCTGACTGTGTGCAGGGAGCGTATAGTGGATAAAATAATGGAGATTTGTGTTTGAGCTGGTGCCAAGCTGTTGGATGATGAGGCAGGTTCCAGATTTTCATTCTATGGCCTTTGATCTATCACTGAGACACTGGTATGGTTACATTATTGTCTTGATCGATACTATTGTTTGATGTGTTGTACATGCTTAGGGAATTCTTGGTATGGATTCTATGATATGGTTTATTTTGGTTGATTTGGTTGATGGAGTAAGCAATACTCTTTTGATTCCATGGTGAAATGATTGCTATGGTATACTAGTTTTTTATACATGAATGAGATAGCATTCATATTGATTTGTTATGGAGCATGATAAAGCTATTGGAGAGCTTGGATGTGTTGTGATTGGATGGTAGTTAGATTGGACATTCAGAGACAGAAGATAATGATATATTGTTTGTAGATGATTTGAGTTGATCTTGAAGGATAAACCCTAACATCTCAGAAGCTATACACAGGTTGTTGTATACACTGTCCGCGTGCATACACGGGCTATAGTGAGCTAGAGAACATACACATGTTGGCTACACTATTGACATGTCGGGTACATGTTGACAGATTGGTATCTGTTGAGGATTTTTGCCTCATCTCAGTTGGTGCTGAGGGTGTAAGCCGAGTCTTTCATTATAGAGTTGGTGCTCTTGTAGAGTTATACTCTATTCAGTTGTTGCTGGAAAACCCCTAGATTGTTATCCATATTAAAAAGAAAAATTGTACATACATCTTGTGTTCTTTGTGTTCCTTGTGGTGATGACTTGTTGATGATATATTGCTGATATATGTTCACATCTAACTGGTTATAAATGAAAACAATGGGTAATAAGTAAATATTGAATATCAACGAAGGTATTTTGTGTAAGAGGGAAGCTTTGGGAAAAAGAGCCCCACACTCATTCACCCCCCACCTCTAAGTGTGGTAGGTGTGTCCAACAATTAGTATCAGAGCGGGCCTTCACTACAAGCCTTAACAAGATTGAAGAAGATCCATAGACACACAAATGGATGATGAATTTCCAATCCTTGATGAGGAAAACTATTCTACTTGGAGAATAGAGATGAGATTACATTTGAAGACAATGGGAGCAGCTATTTGGAAGGAAACCATTGGTGGATCAGTTTCGTTGAAGAACAAGTCAAAGTTTGCAGCTCAAAGAGAAGGAAAGAAAAATGATGCATTGGCTCTCAAGACCATTCTTAGTGGAATCTCAAGCCCTATCAAAGAGAGCATGGGACAATGCACTTCCGCCAAGGATCTATGGCTAAAGCTAGATGAGACATATCAAAGCAAGAAGGAGAAGGAAGAAATTGAAGACCACTCCATCAAGATTATCAAAGGTAAAGAATCATCAAAAACCCTTGATTGTATTATTTCTAGATGTGATCTTGAAAACATTTCAAATGAAGACAAAGAATCAAGTGATTATGTTAGCACAAATGAAGATCTTGGAGACATTTCAAAGAAAGGCAAAGAATCATGTGATGATGTTGGCAAGAAGGAAGATATTGAAGGTAAAGAATCTCCAAAGACTCTTGATTGCAATGATTCAAAATGTGATGATGTTGAATTTTTCTCAAGTGAAGAAGATGATCTAGAAACAATTTGTGTAAAGTTTGATGATAGTTATCCCATGGAAAGAATAGAAGAAAATCTATTAGAACTTCAAAAGGAAATTGAAGAGGGTTTATATAGATATATAAGTGTTCATTTTTATACACACTATAACTATCTTTCGGATAACACTAAGAAGTTTCTTAGGAGAAGTCAAAGGTACATCTTGAAGTTAAAGGAAATGCTCAAAGAACAAGAAGAGAGTTCTAAATTAGAAGAAAATGAAGAAGAGATCACAAGACTAAAGAACGAGAAAGAAGATATGAAGGTAGAGGATGAGATTAGCAAAAATTTTAAAATTATTGTCCATCTCAAGACCCAAATTGAAGAATCCAAAAGGATAGAGGAATTATTGAAGGATCAAATAATTGAAAAGGAAGAGTCATGTTGTAAGTTAGAAGCTGAAATTGTTGACCTTAGAAAGAAGGTAGAAAAATCAAATAAATTCTTGAATAGCTCAAGAATCTTGGATGAGATCTTGGAAAGTCAAAGATCACCATGTGATAAATCGGGTCTTGGATACAAAGGAGAAGATACACATGCTGAAGAAAGCACTTCAAAGAAGCATGAGGTAAGTACATCAAAGAAGGAAGACAATGTTACAAAACAACCTTCTACACAAGGCAAAGAAAATTTCAAAAGAAAAAAGCAAGGAAGACATCAAGAAGCTATTCTTGGGACACCAAAGCAAAGGTATGAAAGTATTTTTCATGGGCATTGTTATTCATGTAATGGATATGGTCACAAAGATTTTGAATGCAGATCTTATGAAATGAGATATAATGGAAGATTCTATAACACCATAAGATGTTGGAGATGTGATCAAGTAGGACATCTTGCTGTTAACTGTAACACCATGAGATGCTACAGCTATAGTGGATTTGGCCATAAATCCCAGGAGTGCTGGAACACAAGAAGAAAGTCCATGATGAGGACTTCACATAGCATGGCTAGAAGAAGGAATGAAGTAAGAAAGGGAGACATCTTTGAAAAGATGGATGCTCATAGCTCAAGTTTTGAGAATTAGGAACCTCTACATAAGTGGGCGAAGAAGACAAAACAGCCAGAACAGGATGAAAAATTGAAGGGAAGCTCAAATAAGTCATCTACTGAGGCATACGTGGGTGATAGTGGTATTAGTCATGTACATACGTAGGCTGACCTTGACTAGATCACGTACATACACGAGCTGTTGTGCAACAAACCGCGTATATGTGGTGAAGCCTAAAGAAAAGGGCTATACACGGAATTTGAGTTTGATGTGATGGTATAACTCTGTGATGCAGGGTCTGACATTGTTTATTGCAGGATTCTGACACTGTTTGTTGTAGGTTTTTCATGGTCCTATGTTAGATCATGTAAGGTGATGATGTAAAATAAATCTTGGGTGCATGGCACTAACCCATGAGAATGAATTGATGTTGATCTGCTAGGGTACATGGCTAGTGCATATTTGAGTTTCATTGATATATCTTATGATGTATTATTGGAAGCATATGTTGGTTATCATGGTGCATGCATTTTGCATGTGGTTGGGCTACATATTGAGACATGTAGTTGGTGAGTTGAGTTGATATTCATGTTGTACATCATTGGGGAGTCATATCTTGTTGATGCATGGTTGATATACTTGCTTGGTGCAAGTAATGATGCATGATGATACACTCATAGATGGTATTGTTGATAGATGCACATGGTTGGCATATTGATGGATGCACATGTTGGCATATTCATAGAGGCATATGATTGATACATTCCATGGACAATATATTTTGGTATATTGCATAATGATGATGTACATGGTTGATGTACATAGATATTATGTATGATGAGCACACATTTTGGCACATAATGTATTTGGTTAATCTTTTTCTTCATAATGAATGGTATGGCAAAGGTTGATGCATGGATAGGTCCAAGGATCGTGATTGAAAGAGAAGATAGGGGGAGACATATCCATAGGGGGAGTCATTCTTCTTCCCATGACTCTAGGAGGAGATATTTATCAGATGCATACCTAGAAAAGAGCCCTATATTTGAAGAAAGAGCATAGAGGCATGATTCTAGGGAGGGCGATGATCATAGAGGGAGCATGAGAAATGTATTTTCAACATTACATCAGATTGATATCCCTTGTTCAAAAGGGGAGAGATTATTCAGTGGCAAAAAGACAGGGGGAGAAGCCCCAAGAGGAGAATGTCCCTTTTCCATTGATGTCAAAGGGGGAGAGATAGTCACATTGATGTGATTATTGATTGGGAGATATAGTCACATTGACTATTGCTGATATGATTGATGTTCACATCTAACTGGTTATAAATGACAACAATGAGTAATGAGTAAATGTTGAATGTTAAATAAGGAGTTTTGTGTAAGAGGGAATCTTTGGGAAAAAGAGCCCCACACTCATTCACCCCCCCTTTAAGTGTGGTAGGTGTTTCCAACAAAAACTTATTCCCGGAAGAAATCAAAATCCACCGTGACTAAGATGAAGACTGTGCTTATTGCTGATGATTTTGACTTCATCCTAGCAGCTCTCAACGACGCTTCACTAGAAATCGTGGAGAAGCAAGAAGCTAATCAAGAGGAAATGTACGATAGAAATGAGGTCAAACTATGAGGGGTACAATAGGCCCTCCAGTCTAGCTGCGTAGTGTCCACTGTGCCCCTGCCATCAGGAGAACCAGAGTTGGGAGATGAGCCAGCCCAACTCCACCGACTAGCTGATGCGGTCAAAGCTTGCCTTCATAGCGCTCAAGAAGAAATAGAACAAGCCACCTAGGCCTTGAAGCAAGTGCAAGGCCTAATCATAGAACAACATAGAGTTGCAGAGCAAGATATGGTTGCTCTCTAGGAAAAGTTTGAAGAAGACAAAGTACAGATGCAACAAGAAAAAGAACAGTTGCTCGCAGAGCAACTCAAAGTGAAAGAAGCAGTGAACAGATCCATATGTTCTGTGATGGGCTTAGAGACACAAGAAGAAGACCGAGTCACGCACCAAGTAGAGCAACTCGCAGAAGCTATCCAGTAGCTACAACAATGAATAGCAGACTTAGAGCTCTGCGCAGTGCCCAACACCCCGTAGGATGTGAGGGACCAAAGAGAAGCAACTACTCGAAGCGCAGTTGAGAGAATAAAGGCCCTTGCCATGGAATGTAAGCAATTGACTGATCACAGTGCCCAAACCTATGAACGAATAATTGAGAATCTAGAACTGAAGGCACTGGAGTCACAACTCCAAGAGGTGAAGTATCAAGCAGAAACAATACACGCACAGTTGAAGCCCATGTCAGTTGTGGAAAGAATGAAGCGATCCCAAGAGTAGCGCACTTCCCAACAGCAGGTCCACATTATTTAGAGCAGAGTTATGGAAGTAAATCAGAGGCTCCAACCAGTACAGGATGAGTCTTATGAACTGTTCACATAGATCGAAGGACAAGGAGTGGAACTGGAGAAAGTTGTCACTATAGCTGAACAACGCCTAGAGGGACCTGTCAACAAAGTAGTCATACAAGAGTTCGTTGAATAGGAAGTTGTGGCACAACAGCACGTTGAAGTAACTCAAGCCAAGCTCGAAGCTTTTGAAGTAGAACTAGTTAGATCAGAGTGACTCAGGATGAGTCACAGATGAGTGTTGGGGGTCTGTTGGCCCTTGACCAAGTTTTGCGGATTCTTGGTCATGTTTGACCTAATTTTGGGACTTCGATAGGTTGTCAAAGGCAGAGCGCAAGACAAAGCAGAGATCATGGGATCTTGGCCCCTTTTAGGGCCCTTTTTGGGATTCAGGATTATGTAATGGGTATGGGATGTCAGCCCATGGGTTTACCCATGTTTAGGCCTATTTTGTAAAGTATAAATAGAAGCTAGGCAATGTAAGTAGTGGTGATCGAGATGAACGGCTAAGTGCTAGAATCAAATCTATGTGATCAAGAGTTGTAAGGCTTTGTGCTTACTGTGTGCTAAGAACTTGCAGACCTAAGTTAAAGTGATTTTAAGAAGGCTTTGTGCTTAGACCTAGCTCGGGGAAGGAGGATATGGTGAGGTGCACACAGATCTCCTGTCCTATGCGGAGTTGGGTTTTTGTGGCTCTGTGCATGTAACTGATGGAAGAAGCTAATAAAGAAGACAAAGTGTTGGTGGACGTAGCCCCAGGGTGGGGGTGAACCACGTAGATGTTGTGTTGCTCTGCTTTGAGAAATGTATTGATGTGTTTATATGTTCACTTGCTCAATGATTTGATATATGATAGGTATATATGTTATTGCTTTGTGCTTAATGGTTAGAGTAAATGCTAGATCTGACCTGTGTGAATGTGCTTAGTGCTTGAATATGCTAGATCTAATCTGTTTTGTCATGCTAAGTGATGCCAGATGCTAGATCTGGTTGAATATTGCGATGTTCTGTAATTAGGGTTTAACTGCGCTGTAACTAAAGACTAGAAATTGATAAATGCTAACTGTTGAGTGCTTTGTTAAGTTTTAGAATCATAGATCTGTGTCCCAACTAAGGTTGCAGACATTTGATTCCTGCAACCACCTCTGCCTCTACATCGGGTGAGACTTCATCTGCTCCACAGATGTTGCCGAAAGGTCAGTAGTTAGGGTTTTGTTGGTGCACTGTTGTAGCATTGAACCCTGGGTCTACCCCTGTGCCAACACATGTTTTTATTTAGGTGTTGATTTTAAGGTTTTCCTACACAACTATTTTATGTTTTAAGGCCATGCTTGAAACAACTTGTAATTTTGACCTGGTCAGAAAAATTGGTGCTATCAGTATCACCACGTTTTGATTTGGGGGTTGATTTTAGAGGTTTTTTGAGAAACCATTTTATCCTTTAAGCCCATGCTTGAAAAAAGTTTTAATTTTAACCTAGTTACAAAAAATGGTTCTACCGATAGCACCCCTTTTTGATTTGGGGGTTGATTTTAAAGTTTTTTTGAGAAGCCATTTCATCATTTAATCCCATGATTTAAAAAAATTGTAATTTTGACCCGATTACAAAAAATGGTGCTACTAGTAGCACCACTTTTTGATTTGGGGGTTAATTTTCTTGTTTTTTATGGAAAAATATGGGTTTTAAGGGCTAGAGTTCTCGTTTTGAGGTCACAGTTCTCATAAAGTTGGTAACTATGTTTTTGATCACCTGGTTCACCAGTGGTCTCAATTAGGCATCCTGCAATAGGTTCTTTGTGAAGGGTAAATAATCCTCCTTTAGAGTGAGGCATGATAGCTTCAGACCCTTGGTTTTGGAAAATTTCAGTCAAGTTTTATATAAGGTCCTTACAAAGTATGATACCCCAATTGCTTAGAGAATCTACTACCAACACATCAATAGTAAAAGGAGCATCAGGGCAAGCATGGAAAACAACACTTAGGTCCTTAATAATACCTCGTGTAAAGCCTTCTTGTGTGTTTGGCTGTGATATGCTTAGACCTAATTGGTGCATGACCCTTTCGGTCATAATATTACTAGGATAATTTTGGTCAAAAACACAGTTATGGAGGAGGGAATCATTTTCCTGGAGGGTAACGTAAAAAGGTGCAGTTTCCCCATATTTTGTTCCCATGCTTCCTACTTGGTAGACAAAATGGGATTCTTCTTCAAGACTGTCATCCTCATAAATTTGAGGCAAGGAGTATTCAACATCTTCATCCTCGGGTGTTCCAAACATGTCTTGAGTGGGTTCCATATCCTCAGGAGATTCATTTTGTTGAGAAAATAAGAAAGCATCTTGCATATTTGTGAAACCTGTGCTCCATTTTCTAGAGTAAGCACTATATTCCAATTCAAGGATTTCTAGGAGGTCAGGCTCTAGTTCTATCATGCTCTCATCAATTGGTTCCTAGAAGTAATTGTTTTTCAAGAGGTTAATCTAATGGATGGAATCTTCAAACCTAAGGTTTTCCTCAATCTGACAAGAAACCTCTTGTGCTTCTTCTATTAAGGTTTAAACTATTATTAGGTTTCTTTTAAATTTAATAGATAACCATAGCATAGATAAGATCATTGAGAGAAATACAATTACAAGATACACAATATTTATCCTGGGAAACCCTCATGGGGAAGAAAACCCAAGAAAAAATTCCCTAATATAGATAGCCAATACAATGCCAAGATAATAAACCAAACACTAGAGAATATCCTCTACTGAGCAATGCGCCTCTCTCTCTTCCTTCTTCTCCAACTGCAGCTACCAAAATTGCACTCTGGATGATCGAATGAGTGAGTGAACAAATGAAGGACTGGCTTCCTTTATTTATACAAACTGGCAGGTGTTGAAAATGTGTCTCTTCGCTGGGTAGGGCCGACTTGTCTTTTGAGTGGTTAAAACCACTTTAAATTGCCTGGGGGACGACTTCTCAATTTGCATAATATGTTTAGGGTTTGACCAATCCGCAAAAGGGGATTTGGTCAATTACAATGCCTGACATGATCAATCCACAAAAGGGGATTGATCTAATGAATAATAGATAGAANTGACCAATCCGCAAAAGGGGATTTGGTCAATTACAATGCCCGACATGATCAATCCACAAAAGGGGATTGATCTAATGAATAATAGATAGAATACTCTTTGCAGTTACAATATTTCAACACTCCCCCTTAACAAGAATGGTATTATACAACAACATCAAGAGAGAGAGAGGGTGGAAACATCAATAACATTTGGAACATTGACTGACATATCTATAAATCATCGGAAGTTTGTCTCATCATCAATATCATCATTCAAAATAGGGAGATGGAATGGCATCATCATCTGCTGATCCAGGGGATCAAATTTTTCTCAAAATTCAAAGTGCTCAGAATTGCTTCAAATCGAACAGGAGCGTAGGTCTCGTCGTCACGAACCCAACACAACTTGTTTGGGTTCAAACGAATGTCAGATGAGAGAGATATCATGTTTTGTTCAAATCGACAAACAAGAAAAAAAAATGTGCTGACTGTACAGTCCGTACGGATGCTGACGTGGTAGGACCGTACGACATATGGAAGAGTCGTACGACACATGGTAGAGCCATACGACATGTGACAGGTGTTGGTTGGTAGTCGTGTGGACGAGTTGGCATATGACACGTGGCAATGGTGGCGAATGGAATGCTGACATGTGGCCCAATCAATGGCCTCCACGTGTCACCCTGAAGTTGGTTTAAAATTTATGTTGTTGGCTGGATTCGACCCCACGACCTCTGGGTAGGGGTAACTCTTTGGGAAAGGCTACCCAAATGGTGCGCCACTGTTTGGTTCTTATAATATAAACAGTTAAAATTTTATTTAAATTGAATTGTATTATGGGTTGGGGCGCGGTCCGGGCCGGGGCTTAGCCCCCGGCCATATGTGTATGTTATGGAACCACTAGCATGTGCACCCCCCTGACATTTACCATTTGGTTTTAAACATAGCCCCTTTTTGTATGAGCGCGCGGTCCTATGACCCACATGACCACGGTCCTAGGCGGTTAGGGGCTAGGCGTGTAACCGTCCTACAGTTCGCACCATTGTGCGGTTGTGCCCGGTGCTGAGTTTTAACACAAAAATGCGTGTGGGGGATAGGTTGAGGAGGCAGAGGTGCATTTTGGCGATCTAGAGACAACAAGTTTGAAGGGGAACTTCCAGGAAGCCTATCTTCTTCAATTTTTGGCCAAATGAGGTGCCGAAAAAACCCAACTAGGGGTTTTTGGATGTTCTGAAGCCATTGGAGCCATCTATTTGGCATTATGAGCATTGTAAAACACATATTTTATCACTTTGATAAAATAATACAAAAGATCCATTGGAAGCTGGACCAAGAGATGTAGCCCAAGAGAGAGGTGAACTCCCTTATCATTTGCTGTGTTATGTGTTTTTCTGTTCACTGTTATTTGCTGCTGTTTATATGCATCTTGAATGTGTTATTTCTATAAGTTGTGTTTTTCAAAATTGATCCATTTGCATAAGAACACTTGAATCAAAACTTGCAAATATTTTCAAGAATACAAGTCTTCATCATTTTTAGATCAAGTTGGTATCAGAGCTTAGGTTTTTGAAGACTTGATTATTTGCAAGTGTTTTGTTTTCTGATGCTCACAAGGTTGAAACTCACAAGAGGAGAAGGTCAAATTGTAGAGCCAAGTTCTCATCCTTCAAGAAGAAATATTATATCATCACCTCAAGCTTCAAGGAGGCATTCACCAAGTATGGCTCATGAAGAGAGTCATGAACATATTCCTACATAAGATGAAGATCTCAGAAAGGCTTTCATGGAAATGAGAGAAATGATGAAACTCTTGATGGAAGAAAGGAATACAACGTTGCAAGGTGAAGGCTCCAACCCTTCAAAGCACAAGGGAGACAGTGGTGATAAAACTCCAAATGGAAATGGAGGGAATGGTGCTTCTCCACCACCCTCACCTCCATCTTCTTCTTCTTCTTCTACCAGTTCAAGACCTCTTCCAAATTCTCCAAAAGGACGTGGTAAAAATCCTTCACAAATTCTTTTGTTAAAGCTTGATATTAAATTCGAATTGCCAATGTACAATGGAGAGGTAAATGCTGAGAAATTAGATAATTGGATTCGTCAGATTGAGGTGTATTGTAGGATACAAAAAATTCAAGATGATGAAACTAAGATTCAACTTGCTTCTTTAAGATTGGATAGTGCAACACTCATT
>JASDQU010101183.1:17191-44939 GCA_032191745.1 Picea mariana
TCCAATGGGGAGGTGTGATCCAGGGGATCAAATTTTGCTCAAAATTCAAAGTGCTCGGAATCACTTCAAATTGAATGAGAGCGTAGGCCTCATCGTCATGAACCCAATGCAACTTGTTTGGGTTCAAACAGACATTGGATGAGAGAGATATCGCGTTCTGTTCAAATCGACAAACAGGCAAAAAAAATGCGCTGACTGTACAGTCCGTACAGTTCGTACGAATGCTGACGTGGCAGGACCATATGACACGTGGTAGAGCCATATGACACATGGCATATTTGTACGACACATGGCAGGTGTTGGTTGGCAGTCGTGTGGACGAGTTGGCATATGACATGTGGCAATGGTGGCGAATGGAATGCTGAAACGTGGCCCAATCAATGGCCGCCACGTGTCACCATGGTGCTAGTTTAAAATTTATGTTGTTGGCCAGATTCAACCCCACGACCTCAGGGCAGGGGTAACACTTTGGGAAAGGCCGCCCAACCGGCATGCCACCGTTTGGTTCTTATAATATAAACGGTTAAAATTTTATTTAAATTGAATTATATTGTGGGTTGGGGCGCGGTCAGGGCCAGGGCTTAGCCCCGGCCCCCGGTCATATGTGTATGTTATGGAACCATCGGTGTGCGTGCCCCCCCGACCATTACCATTTGGTTTTAAACATAGCCCCTTTTTGTATGAGCGTGCGGTCCTATGACCCACATGACCACAGTCCTAGGCGGTTAGGGGCTAGGCACATAACTGTCCTATAGTTTGCATTGTTGTGCGGTTGCGCCCAGTGCTGAGTTTTAACACAAAAATGTGTGTGGGGGCTAGGTTGAGGAGGCAGAGGTGCATTTTGGCAATCCAGAGACAACAAGTTTGGAGGGGAACTTCCAGGAAGCCTATCTTCTTCAATTTTTGGCCAAACGAGGTGCCGAAAAAGCCCAGCTAGGGGTTTTTGGACGTTCTAAAGCCATTGGAGCCATCTATTTGGAATTCTAAGCATTTTAAAGCACATATTTTATCACTTTGAGAAAATAATACAAAAGATCCATTGGAGGCTGGACCAGGAGATGTAGCCCAAGAGAGGGGTGAACTCCTTTATCATTTGCTGTGTTATGTGTTTTTTTGTTCATTGTTATTTGCTGCTATTTATATGCATCTTGAATGTGTNTATCTTCTTCAATTTTTGGCCAAACGAGGTGCCGAAAAAGCCCAGCTAGGGGTTTTTGGACGTTCTAAAGCCATTGGAGCCATCTATTTGGAATTCTAAGCATTGTAAAGCACATATTTTATCACTTTGAGAAAATAATACAAAAGATCCATTGGAGGCTGGACCAGGAGATGTAGCCCAAGAGAGGGGTGAACTCCTTTATCATTTGCTGTGTTATGTGTTTTTTTGTTCATTGTTATTTGCTGCTATTTATATGCATCTTGAATGTGTTATTTCTATAAGTTGTGTTTTGCAAAATTGATCCATTTGCATAAGAACACTTGACTTAAAACTTGCAAATATTTTCAAGAATACAAGTCTTCATCATTTTTAGATCATCTGCATCAACATGGATTAGTATAACACTAATACATCATCATCAATAACAACACAAGGCTGATACAACATCAACAATAACAACAACACAACAAAAAGGCTAGAGAATCATCATCAACAACAACATCACATCACGAAGGCTAGAGCATAATCAACAAAATCAACATCACAGCATGAAGGTTGAAGCATCATCAACATCAACAACATCACAACACTAAGGCTAGAGCATCATCAACATCAACACTAGGCTGTAAATATTTAGCACAAAGCTAGTATCTCATCAACATTAGCACGCGGATGGCATCACAACAACATCAAAATGAAGATGGAAATCTTCAGCACTAGGATGGCATCACAACAACATCAGCACCAAGCTGAAAATCTTCAGCACTAGGTTGGCATCACAACATCAACACAAAGCTGTAAATATTCAGCACTAGGTTGGCATTACAACAACATCAACATGAAGCTGGAAATATTCAGCACGAGGCTGACATCAACACTACCCCCCCTTTCGAGGGAGGTCCTTTCGGACTACACCAAGCTTATCTCGAAAGTGCTCAAAATTTACATGAGATAGAGGCTTGGTCAACACATCAACAACCTATTCATCCATGCTAACATACTGGACCTTTATGGCTCCTCTTTGCACCATATCAAAGATGTAATGATATCAGATCTCTATGTGTTTTGACTTGTCATGGAACATAGGGTTCTCTTTCATCTTTATACAACTCTAGTTATCACATAGAATCACAGTTGCTTCCATCTCTAGATCGAATAGACCTGTCAACAACTTCCGAAGCCATATGGCTTCACAATTAACGGATCATGCAACAATGTATTCTTCTTCTGTCGTGCTGAGAGAAATGATTGATTTCTTCCTACTCTACCATGAGATCATGGCTGACCCCAGACTGAAACAACATCCTGAAGTGCTCTTACTGTCAGAGACACTTGCAGCCCAATCTGAATAGGTATAACCACTCAGTTTGAAGTCATGATATCCATTATAACTAAGACCACAATCTAATGTACCCTTAAGGTACCCCATCACATGTTTTGCAGTGACCAGGTGAACATGTCTGGGCTCTACCAGAAATTGACTCAAGGTGTTCACAACAAAACATATATCTAGCCTGGTGTTTTTCAGATACATCAACGATCCAATGATCTATCTGTACAATGTAGCATCAATCAATTTTGACAAAGTGTCAACCAAGAGCTTCAACTTTGTTTCCATAGGTGTAGTCATTGATTTGCACTCCAACATATCAAATCTCTTCAGTATTTCAACTGCATACTTTCCTTGGTTAAGGAAGATCTTCTTTGGGCTCTACCAGACCTCAAGACCTAAAAAATAGTGCATTAGGCCAAGGTCTTTCATCTCAAATTCCGCAACAAGATTCTTCTTACAATCAATGATGAGATTTTCTTCTCAAATTAAGAATAAGTCATCCACATACAACAACAATATAACAGGCTCATCATTCATAACCTTGAAGTAAAGGTTAGAATCAAATTTACTCTTGGTAAAGCCCAAGCTCATCAGGAAACTATCAATCCTTCCATACCAATCTCTAGGAGCTTGCTTCAATCCATACAGAGCCTTCTTCAACTTGTAGACATGAGTCTTCCTTTCTTCAACTTCAAACCCTTGAGGTTGTTCTATATACACTTCTTCTTCAATGACACCATTCAAGAAATTTGTTTTCATGTCCATCTAGTGTAACTTTCACTTCATCTTAGCTGCAAGAGATATGATGGTTGTTGGATTACTGAGAGGGGGGGTGAATCAATAATAGAGAAATTTAATCCTTTTTAACCATAAAATCCAAGTGTTATATCAATGTAGCATTATCATCCAATAACTGCAGAGTAAATAAGTAATAAACAAATGAACAACCATACACATACACAATACACTAGTGTTTTACGTGGAAACCCAAAGCGGGACAAAACCACATAATGTTTTTTCTTATATGTCTTGAAGAATTACATTCATTGGAAGCACCAAATTCCTTTGTTTTCGAGCTGCAACTGGAAGGAGGCTCCAACCCCCTTGTTTCTCAGGCTGCAACCTTAGGGAAGCTCCAACTCCCCTATTCTCTGGCTACAACCAGAAGGAGGCTACAACCCTCTATGTTCTTCAGCTACAACTAGAAGGTGGCTACAACCACATGTCCTTGACCCGTCCAACTGCCCTGAAGTAGAAGTAGAATGATGGAACCACTTTCACACTATCACTGTGAGATATATCGTTGTAAACCTGTACCAATAAACCTGAACCATGCATCAACATGTACCTCAACCTGTAATCAACATGTACCATAAACAAGTGCATCAACCATGCACCAACCTGTACCAAACAACCTGTAATCAATCTGTACCATAAACAAGTGCATCTAACCATGTACCAAGTATGTACCAATCACGTGTCAACTACTCATCAACTAGGACTCATAAATATGTACCAACATCATCAACTATACACCTGATGTATGTCCCAACTCATCAACTACTTGTCTCAACCATGTACCCAACATGTACCTCAATCAAAATCCCTCATCAATTTCATCATCCAAATATTATTTGTAACTCTGTAATAGACCTAGTGTATATGATCACATACCTGCAAACCTTCCTTAACTTTAACGACAAGAGACTAGCATTTTCATCAAACTTTTCTTTAGTCTCACATGACTAGTTTTGGATTAGTCAACAACCCTAATTTGAAATAATCATAACTATGTACCTGTAATTAATAAAGATCTGAAAATGATATACAATGTTCTTCAGTGTGTTTAATGCAATTCTTCCGAGTGTCACTACTTGAAACCTCTCAGAAAAGGAGTTATATCAAAAATGGCATACCTTGTTGAATTCTGGCTTATTCTAGAGAGAAACCTTGTAGTGCGTGACTCGCACAGAATATTTGTTGAATGGATATGAAAATGTTATAAAGAATACTACAGACTGTAATCTAACCAACACATTTGGTATTACTGATTTTGGATCTGTTATGAAGAAGTTATGACATTTTTACCCAAAACACATGTTTTAGACTAGTTTCAAGACTAGCCACAAACCCTATTTTCCACGGAGTGTAACTCCAAAATTACAACGACCCACAAGATGAAATTTTTACCACAGATACTTGGATATGTTTCCTCAATGGCCTATCAATTTCATGGTCTGAATCATTATAGAAAAAAAATTATTTCAAAAATGGTGAGATGACCTGTAAATAACATACCTTAGAAAGCATCATCAAAAGAATTTATCCTCCCTTGAATTCCAGCCTTCTTTTCTTCACCTTCCCTATGAAATTTGGCTTAGATATAATTTGGTTACCTCAGTCACCTATATATATTCAATATGCTCAAGTGTGATATCAAATGAGAGAGCCTTGCCTCTTATTTATACTCTCCAAATATATTCCTTAGAAGCATCTTATAGGCCACTTAACACATTTCTAGGTCACTTAACCTATTTTCCTCATTTTTAGGGTTAACCCGTTTCCATAATTAGAAAGTTCTCCATTACTTTATCATGATTTAAATATTCCTCCTTGACTTTGTCACCTCACTTTATCATTTAAATAATCTTCTTTGAGTTTGTCACTTGACTTTATTATTTGAATAATCCTTCTTGACTTTGTCACTTTACTTTATCATTTAAATAACAATTTCTTCTTTGCAAACTCTTAGACTTCTTTGACCTTTTGGGGCTTCAAGCCAACATATGAGGGTCCTCCAAATTCGTAAGGCCATAACTCTCAAATTGTGAGGAGTTATTTGACGTTCCACATACCACCAGAAATGGCATGACATGTACTATCCATATAGAATAGTATTACCTTCAAATATATTAAAACTCATACCATTATACATGAAACAAACTTGGGTCCATTACCCAAACCTTTGTGCTACCGAAATTCGCTACCAAACTTTCTTCAAGGGTTGACATCAATGACAAACAACCTTAATCAACAATGGTTCTGATTGAAGTGTATCTGGATACAAGAGAAAACATCTCTTCATAATCAATGTCTTCCTTTTGAGAAAAGCCACGAGCAACAGACCTTGCTTTATATTTCTCAATACTTCCATCAACAACATGTTTTATTTTGAAAATCCATTTGGAATATAACACATCCTTGCTTTTCGGTCTGGGAACTATTTACCATACATAATTCTTTATAATGGATTGGTATTCTTCTGTCATGACATCTGCCCATTCTTTCTTATGAATAGATTCTTCAAAGGAAGTAGGATCCTTCTCTAATAAACCATACATCAAATCCATACAACTAGAGAATGACTTGAGTTTCTTCACTTGTCTCATGGTTCCTTCGGGGGCACGATACTTCTCTCCTCTTGAATAAGTTCCCTATTCTAGGCTAGCTTTCTCTTGTGGGAGATCATCATCTGGGGAGGTTCTTGGGATTCTACTATGTCATGATATTATAGAATCTCCTCATCTGGGGAAGTTATGACTTCCCTCACTGGTTTTGCAACTCTAGGAGCCATAGATTCTTCTTCATATACTTCTTCAAGATGTCATCTTCTTGATTTCTTGAGTGTTGCATCTTGATCAAAGGTTACATCTCTGTTGATCTCAATATTATGGTAACATGGTATATAAACTCTGAAGACCTTGGAAACCTCACAATATCCAACAAATATCCCCTTGTTTTTTGAAGGGTCCAACTTAGTTCTCTTCCCTTTCGGAATGTGTACAAATACTGGGCAGCCAAATATTTTGAGATGGCTTACTTCTGGATTCTTTTCAGAGAACATCTCTGTAGGGGTCTTGAACCCAAGTGCACTATGGGACAATCTGTTTTGTACATATACTGTTGTTTTTGTTGCTCCTGCCCATAAGTGCATTAGAATATCTTGATCAGGGATCATAGTCTTCACTGCTTCCATTATAGTTTTGTTCTTTATTTCTACTACACCATTTTGTTGAGGATTGTAGGGAGTGGTGAGATCCCTCTTAATCCCATCATCTTTTCAAAAGTTTGCAAACTATTTTGAGGTGTATTCTCCTCCATTATGTGACCTGAGTATCTTGATATTTCTTTCAAAGATATTCTCTATCAAGGCTTTGAACTCCTTGAATTTACTGAACACTTCATCTTTTGATTTCAAAAAGTAAACCTAGGTTTTGCGAGAATAGTCATCAATAAAAGACACATAGTATACATACCCATTGATGGATGTTGATGGAATTGGGCCACATACATCTGAGTGAATGAGCTCTATGAATCCTTCTGCTTTACTGTCTCTCTCCGAGAAAGGGTTCTTGATGTTCTTTCCTTGTGCACATCTGTTGCACACACTTTCATGGTCAACCTTGAATTCTAGTAGACCTGTGATTGCCTTGCTTACATATGGTAATTCCTTGTAGTTGATGTGGGCTAATATTCTATGCCAAAGTTCACATGGATTCTCAATGGAGTGGGTCAAGGCTGCTTCTGAGTGACCCTTTATATTATACAAGCCACCTTCTTCTTTCCCAATAACAATTGCTTCTTCCATGATTTTTCCTTTAGGACACATAAGAACTTCTCCATCTATGAAGGAAAATCTGAAGCCTTTCTTCTCTAAAGATGAAATAGAAAGTAGGTTCTTTGTCAAACTTGGTACATATAGTACATTCTTCATCTTCATTGGGGTCCCTGAATCAAGTTTGCAATTTGATTCTCCTACTCCTTTGATAGGGTATTGATAATCATTTCCAAGTGTAACCTTTTGGGGAAACTTATTTTCTGTAAGGAAATAGAGAATGTATCTTTGACCTATCATGTTCTTGGAAGCACCACTGTCTATGAGCCAAGTGTCCTCACTAGGTGACACTGATCTTGAGAGGGCAGAGATTAAGACATAGTCTTCAATGTGTTCTTTTATCATCTTTGTGGGTGGCTCTTAATATTCAATTTTATGGGCATGGTGCCTCTTGTTTCTCTTCTTGTATTCTTCTCGTCTAACTGAACAATTCTTAGCAATATGTACCATCTTGTCACAATGGTAACATTGGTAGGATGAGAAATATTTTTCTCTTATTTGACCCTTTTGAAACTTCTGGAATCTCCTTGGAGGGTGAGATTCTTTATGTATGATTTTTTTTGGGGGGTGAGACTCCTTATGAGTTTCTTTCTGGAAATAAGACCTCTTTCTTCCTCCTTTAGTATGAGTAGTTAGGGATTGATCTTCATCTCTTGATAGTAATGCTTCTCGGTTAGCTACTCTTGCTTCTTCTTGAACACATTCTTCCCAAAGACCGTCAAAGTGTAGTTTCTCCTTTCTGGCATAAATAGTTTGGATGAATGCATCCCAAGGTATTGTGAGACCATTAAGGGATGCCATTATAAGTTCGTCTTCATCTATAGTATCTTCAATTGCTTCTATTTGTTCTTTTAATTGTGATATTCTCGAGAAATATTCCTGAATTGTTTCTCCTTTCTGCATCCTTGTACTTTTGAGTTGAGTTATTAGATTCATCTTCCAATTGATGTTCTTTCCTTCATATAATCTGGTTAGGGCATAAAACATTTCTTTTGGAATCTTCTTTGAAGCCACTTAAGGAATCAAGTGATCTTTAATAGAATCCACAATGATTCTTTTGGCCCTAACTGTGTCCTTTTGGTGTTTTACTTTAGCTCCAACATCGGCAGGTTCTGGTATATATTCTTTAATGAATATTTCTAGGTAATTCTCTTCAAGAATGAGTGAAATCCTATACTTCTAGGCATGGAATTTTTCCACACCTTCTAGCTTTTCAAAAAGCTTAGTGCTTGCAGACATATTTACTTGGAGCTAGGAAAATGACCAAAAATTGAAAATGCTCAGAATTGAATTTTGAACTTACCTGGAGATGTGCTTCGCTGAGGCAAGTAGCCTGGTGCAATTAGATTTCAAAATATCCAAATTTTTCCCTTCAAACTTGACCAGTGGAATTCTGGACGGGTACTTCTGGTACTGGTTTTTTGGTACTTTTGGTTTTCTGGTACCAGTGAAAACTAAGGTTTCACTTTCTGGGAGTTCTATCCACCGAAAAAGTGCGTCGAAGGTGCCAAAGAGTTCCCTAGACTAGGGCACACTTTTCTAGACAATTTTTAGGCCGAAATTCCTCTTCAATAAAAGCCCTAATTTTCTTGTACGAAAACAATGACGTTTTTATTTATCCAATGAAAAATGCTCTCTTCAACTTAGCTCTGAAACCATGTTAAGGTTTAATATATTATTAGGTTTCTTTTCAATTTACCAGATAACCATAACATATATAGGATCATTTTGAGAAACACAATGGCAAGATACACAACATTTATCCTGGGAAACCCTCATGGGGAAGAAAACCCAACAAAAAATTCCTTAATATAGATAGCCAATACAATTACAAGACAATAAACCAAACACCAAAAAATATCCTCTAATGAGCAATGTGCCTCTCTCTCTTCCTTCTTCTCCAGCTGTAGCTACCAAGCTTGCGCTCTGGATGATCGAATGAGTGAGTGAAAAAATGAGGCAGTGGCTTCCTTTATTTATACAAACTGGCAAGTGATGAAAAGGTGTCTCTTCGTTGGGCAAGGCCGACTTGTCTTATGAGTGGTTAAAACCATTTTAAATTGCCTGGGGGTTGACTTCTCAATTTGATTAATATGTTTAGGGTTTGACCAATCCGAAAAAATGGATTTGATCAATTAAAATTCCTAGCATGATCAATCCACAAAAGGGGATTGGTCTAATGAATAATAAATCAATAATAGATAGAATACTCTTTGCAATTACAATATTTCAACATATTCCGGGATTGAGGGTAATCGCTGCCTGAGAGTGAACTGCAAATTTCCCTTTAAGGAGTTTAAGTAATGTTGGAGAATATCACTTTTTGGGTTAAAGTTGGGTTGGATTTTTCTAAGGATAATATTGAACCTATCATTGAAATCCCTAATTCTCTCATTGGTTCCTTTGCAAATCTCGAGGTATTGAGAGTAGAAGAAAGATATAATTTCCTTTTTACACCACTTTCCTTTGAAAGCTCGTTCTAGATCCTTAGAGGTTTTGAAGCTCCCACTCCGTTGAGTTTAAATCCATGTTCTGGCAGTTCTAGTGAGTGAGCTTGTAAAGAGCCTCATAAAGGTGTCAGGATGTTCTTGTCCAGATTGGTGAAATTCAAACCCTCCAAAAAAATTGGTCCAATGTGAGTTAACATACGATCCTTCCTCTCCTGAAAATCTAGGTATCCATGAATCAACCTTCTTGGGTAGATCATGTAATTCTCCTTTGGTGTTAGCTAAATAAAAAGGTCGAAAGAGTTCTTTGTGAGACCATTTAGGAGGATTTACAGGGGTAATAGGATTTATAGGGGTAATATGGATTACAACAATAAAAGAGAGTGTGTACTGACATCCACTATGGGTCATCATTTGTGAAGTCACCAGATAATTTTCTTGAAATTATCGAAGGAATGAGGGGATCACCCATAGTGGATTTGCCAGATAAGCTTTTAAAACTAAAATTTTTGAGGAAAAGGCTTATCGAGAAGTGTCGTCTTTAAGGAGAATTGACTCAGTTTTCCTTGACAACTGTGCCAAAATGTTATCGCACAATTTGTACTTATTCCAAGGACAAGATTTAGGGAAGGCACATTGGTGTAACGAGAGGTTATCCTATCACTGTCACCTCAACGAGATACCTCTTTCTATTTAGGGTTGATAGCCCAGGGGGGATGTCCCGAATGACTTGGGGGTTTGAGAAGGCAAAGGTTAATGTTTCTATGAAAATGTCCCCTCTCACAATTCACACTGATCATAAAGTCCTAGGGTTTTAATTAATGAAGTAATGAAGAATTAAGATGTACCTTCCCAGAACAAAGAAACAAGAAAATATATCTTTTGCAAGTACAACTTGGTGTTAGTACTTCATAAAACCATGGACTTTATCGATAAAAGAAATAGTTGATATATGGTGAAGAAAACATAAATTTATAGCAGCAATGTTTCTAAGACAATAGCTTCACAATAAATTCCTTAAAATGGCTTCAAAATGACCAAGACTAATTACTCATCAATACCAAAGTACTAGCATTTGTCAGAAGCAAATAAGGCAATGTATTAATCAACTTTTCAATTTCTTTTAGATTATTTTAGTGCTGCAATAGATGGTTGTAGCTTAATTTAGTAACAACATCAAATAGGTTAGTAGATTAGACTATTCTAAGGTTAGGAGTAGTTAGTAGAGATCTCAAGGTAAAGGTTTTGATAGTAGTTTTTGTCAATCACTCAATAACAAGGCTTAGATCAGTGATTTTTTAGGGTAAATGGAGTCCTTTTAGACAACGAAACATCTTGAAGGAAAAAATGATAATGAGAGAACTAGAGACAAGAGGCGTCAATAATTGAAGTGTTGGTAGCCCAAGGCTTCAACCACCAAACCCTAGGGGGAAAATGACTACTAGGAAGTAGGTAACCCTAGGACCTAGTAGTTTTCCTCATTATTTAGCTCAAATATGAAGTAGATGATGTCTTAGATGAAGAAAAATGTGCTAGGGTTTTGGAATGGAAAGGAAATTAGCAAAAGCTTCAAGAAAATCAATTTTCTAGCAGAATCTAGTAGGTGAAAGTTATTAAGGCAAGGACAATAACATGTTCTTTAGCCTCCTAGGTTTTTAAGCTAGAAATTTCATAATATTAGTACAAATGCAAGATAAATATAACTATAACCATTCGAAGAAGAATTGCAGAAAATTTACTTACATTCACCAAGAATCATCTAGCAAATAACCTAGTTGAACACTTCCACCAAGAAAAATTCCAAAATAAGTCTCCTTCAAGAAGTGTGCACCAAATTTCAACCAAGTAACCCTAATTAGGGTGAAAATTTCAGACCCCACACTTGTGTGAGTGAAATATGATGAAAAAACACAAGGTAAAACCCCTTATTTATACAGTTACAATGACCAGAATTAGGTCAAAAAGGTCGACATGGCCAGTTTACATGTAATATCTAGTTTTTACATTAAATGAAAAAATAAAACACTATATCAAGAAGAAAATGTGACGTCATTCCCTTTTAGGGTGACATTAGGCCTTTCTAATGAAACGTTGACCTCCAGGAGAAAAACATTAGGCCTCCCAATGCCTCTGGATCAAGCCACACATGCCACTTGGCAGACAACTGCCTCCAAAGTGTCCATCAAACGTTGAGTGATGTCAAGGGTCACATAGGTGACTTCATGGGACTTCCAAGGCCTACATAATAATGGAAGGGAAATACCCCCCTGGGTCCAGGCCTGCCAGGTTGTCTCCAGTGGAACGTTCTCCTGTCTCTCTGGTGCAAACCTATGATCTGTATCTTCCTCTGACTGGGGTCACATCAACCATCTGCTGAGATTTTATCCCTATGGCGGTTCAAACTAATAATATCCCCATGTGTACCTGTCTGTCGGGTGTGGTATTGCAACAAAAACAAGCATGCCCTCCATGGGCTCATAAGTCACAGGGATCATAGAAATGTCAATCACATCTAATAATAAATTTATTTAAACATGTGCATAAAACCCCCCTTTTCTAGACGAGTGCTCAAAGACATTATGCTATTCTACAAGCCAGGTTTGGAGGGGACATTAGGAGGTCTTATTGGGCTAATTCTCATTGGAGGTGGGATGTTTCCATGTGAAGAGAAATCCATGACATATAAGTGGATGAGGTGGTAAGGGATGTCTGAGAAATGGGTGTGGGGATGACTGGGGAATGTATGGCTTATCTGTGTGTGCCTATGAAAAGGGTGAGCTGCACCTTGTCATGGATGAAAATGTTTCCAAGCCCATTCAATGCCTTTTATCTTTTTTATCTTATTGATTTTTCTTTTAAGATACTAGTTAGGGGACACTACCGTGGTGTGGTGACCAGTGGTGACAATGTTACCCACAACCATTTCACGGAGATGAGAAGGTTGGATCGTGATGAGACCCTCTTTATATTGGTTATGCCACAAAGAGACACTACCCTAGAATGGTGACTAGCTGAATGGTAGTGTCATAACACTACATGCCCATGGACCTAATAGGTTGGCTCTTGAGGAGACCCCCTATCATCCAACTAGGTCTTGATTTTATTATTTTATGGGCCCCTCTATTTCTTTCTGAGAAGCCTCTTATTTCTTTCTTAGGGATCCCTTGGAGAAGCATATGAAGGTTTTTTTCTTTTGGATTTTATCTTTTGTGAGCTACTTCTACCCTCCGGGCCTTTAGCCCCTTCTTCCCAAAAGGTAAGGTACAACCCTTTGCTAGCTTGGAAAACCCAATGCTCGAACCAATGTATGTGATGTATGAGAGGGAAAAAGATGAAAAGTGGTAAGTATGGTGGGAAAAGATGATGACCTTTCATGAACCCACCCAATGGAAACTCAAACTCTATGGGAACCAACTTGCTAGGGAATCCTTTCATTCCCCCCAGGTGTGGACACGTGGAAAGGCATAAGATCCAAGAACACGTTAAAAGTAAAAAATAATTAAATGCACATATTCAAATGTTTTGAGAATTAGAATGAAATATACCATGATACTCAGACTCATTACCTCATGGAGAAAGACCCACTGCTGTTGAAGGACCAAACCGATGGGATGGATGTTGTTACTGCTGACAAGGTGGAGGCGCTAAAGAGGAAAGATGGGCCCTCCAGGGCTAGGCTCAAGTCAATATGCCTCTTGGTACTCCATGACTAGGACCTGTGGGCCTCAAGACATAATATCCTTAGTTATCCCTAGTCTAGGGGATAAAAGGAAGCAAGCACCAATTTTGAGTTGTTTTTATGGAAACAAAGTATTGTTTAAATTTTTGAATAGTAAGAAAGTTTGATTGTGAATTGATATCAGAGGTGGCATGGTTGATGTATCATTTGAACATTATCCATGAGATTCCACCCCCATTCTACCATTTCTCGCTAAATACACCCCTTCATGATCCCAATTTCACTTATTCATTACATGTTTTGTGATATTTGTTTTGAAGAGGAGTTTGTGTGGAAATGAAAGGAAGTTGATAGTGGCAAGGGTTGAGAACTGATGTTTTGGATATTTTTTAAAAATAAACAGTTGATTGTTTTATTAATTGTTTGAAAAATATTCGTATATTAATTCCCCTCCATGATATTATTTTTCGCTAAATACAAGCCCTCCATATTTCCCATGAGCCCTATCAATTTCCTGTTCACATGGAAATCAATAAATGACATGTTATGGATGGATTGCATGTGTCTCATAGTAAATTCTAGAGCCAACTATTTATTTATGTAAACAAAGTTTCATGTATGGTTTATTAAGAACTTCATGACTGCCAAATTGTTGCTATTGGATGAGTATTTTCAATAGAGACAACAATGGCTGAAATAATAAACACAGGGGTAACTAGCAGTGAGGCCATAGAAGGCCTTAGTTTTCTATTCATTTTGATGTTGATCCAAAAGAGTTGAACCAGTTGTTCCAATATGAGTTTTTTAATTTGGTTGGTCATGGTATCTTGCATCCCCGACCAGAGAGGCCCCCTTTTCAGCCTCCTCATAATTTCCCTGGAATTCTCGTTTGCCACATGTGTCATTGCAACCCGAATTTCCTGCTAATGACATTTGGAAAGAAATTGTCCACCATCCTGTCTCTCACCACCGCGGTTGGCCCACTGTGTCATTTCCTCTACCACCACCAATTAATCCCAATGTTCAAATTTCTCCTGATGTTTTGCTAGTACAATCCTCACACGCTAGAAAGATATTAAAAACTGATATCCCACAACCTATGCAAGACAAAAGAAAATCAACGGCTTCCCCCTCTAGTCCATCAGCTGAGTCCTCTAAATCTATGTCTTCATGCCTCCACCTCAAGGATAATTTCTCCCATGTGATTAGTGAAATACAACCTCAAAGGTCTAACCAACCAGGGGCCACTCAAGAAAAGTTAGTTGGGAACAACAGTGAGAAGAGAAAACATGCCTCACAAAGTAGCAAATATGGGTTCTAAATGCATTTTTTTATGATGATTTTTAGTGATGAGAACGTTTTCAGTATGTTTTGGACAACAAACGTTATTTTTGGATATTTCGTGGATAATTTCAATATATGCTTTTTGGGATATGATATAAATTATGGCTGATATTTAATATTCAGTTTAAGTGATATCCACGGGAGTTACAAGGGTGTTATATGGTATAAATGATTATTTTTTTTATACTTTTCATTTGATGGTAACAAGAAGAAATGACAGGAGTCACAAGCGGTCCCACCTATTTAGTCATTATTAATTAAGACCCTTATTTATATATATTATTATTGATTTCTCCTAAACTAATTTGTTAAGTCAATTTGACTTAACTAAAGAAAGTAGTTGAATTGCTTCAACTGATTGGGAAAGAATAAAATCCCAATCGTATGAAGAGACAAAAATAGAATAGAAGGAGAAAGACATACAAAGGTTTTCTCTCTATTTTAATGAGATAAGTTTAGTTTTCATTCATTTTTGAGTTTACTTGAAAGCCTAATCCTCTTGTTGACAACATGGTCTTATTGTAGGCAGTAAGGTTCAAGAATGAATCTTACTTTTCAGCCACTTGTTTTAGAGGTGTTGATTCATCTTTGATAGTTTGTGTATTCTTGTCTGTTTGTGAATTGGTTTTCATGGCTGATAAAGAATATCTTGCAGAGTCAAAATGGCAACAGTTTGTGGCAAGCTGATCCAGATCATTGATTTCAGTTTTATTTTACTGTCGGAGTATTTTTGTATGGTGCCCATCAGAGATATCTAAATTTGACTTTGGTCCATACCCTCACAGGGGTTTGTAAAGAGAAATACACTTTTGGTATCTCAGAATGAAATAAAATCAGATTGTTGTTGTGTCTCATACTTATTTTTTCATGACTTGGTTCCTCTTTTTTCTTTTGGTCTCCATGTTTTCTTTATTATAAAATATGTATACATTCTAGTAGCTTTGTATAAATTTTATTTTACATCAAAACATATACAAATTATAAAACCAACCTCAATCCTTGTAATTAATACTTGCAGATTAAGTGAATGTTTTTTTTGGGCTATAAATCTTGGATGACATTCTCAACTATATTGTCCTAGCCAGACAAGATATGGAAATGATTGATTAAGGTTTTTTGTACCTTTTCCTCAACATTTATTTGGTGACCATACTGGGGAGATCTTCCATATCTCTCTGCTTGATTGTATTCACGATTATATTTGAATCTTTCTGTTTTTTTCATATGCTCTTTCACTGATTTTTCTCATGACAGTACCTTCTACAAGGAAACCTAATATTGAACACGGTCTTAAGGAACAAACTAGCATTGCCTTGAATTTATTCAATACCATTATAGAAAATGCTAATACCCAGACTGAGCTTGAACACTCTTGGGAAGTATTTGAGAAAGATATAAGTATCTATGAATGCTGGGAAGCCAAGAAAAGGTAGCCTAGAAATCAACAGTAACCTCCCTTCTTCTAAGTCTTTGGTTTTCATTTTCATGTTCTCAATTCCTCACATTTCTAGAAGAATAAGAGGACTTTTCCTTGAATTTATTCCTATCATTGAAATAGGAAGGATGAAATCCATTTTGTTGACCCAAGGTAGTACTCTAAGGAGGACTTTGTCTGACTCTGCCAACTCACCCTTTTATCCCTTACCCATCACTCCAAAAATGACATCCGTGGGTAGTGCTAGTGGTGTCGGAGGTGCTTCATCATCCCAAACTTTGGCCTCATCGATAATAGGTAGTCTATATAGTCATCAAGTTCCTATCCAATCTGCTACCAACCCTGCAAAAGTTATAAAGAAGTACATGCTTTTCCACTTTGAGGAATATGGTACTACCACCCCATGGCACATATCTTCTCCCTTAAATCTAACCCATGTTACTCGTCCGTTACCCAAGTTTAAATATCACCTTCCTAAGTTCTCAGGGAATAATACTATTTCTACAAATGAACACCCAGTGGCATTTTCTAATGCTTGTCATAATATTGGGGCTAACGACAATGAAAGATGCATGCCCTTATTTGTTAACTCTCTTGAAGGGAAAGAAAAAACTGATTTCATTGACCTTCCTCCAAATATTCTTTCCACTTGGGAAGAGTTGGTTTATTGGTTCAAGTCTACTTATGGACAATTTAAGAGCCCAACCGAACAGTTAAGGGAATATAAAAATATTTCTTACAAAGATTGTGAGACTATTAAATTCTTTAACCTCCGCTTCACCAAATTGTACAATCATATCCATGAACTAATCCACCCCAAAAACCAAGCCACTTTCATGCATTAATATAATGTGCTTCCCTCTCCTCATCATCATAGGCTCGAAGAAAAGGCTATTGAAAATATTGGTTCCGTTCTCCACACTTTCCTGGAGTACGAAGAGAAACTTGAAAGAACATGTCTCCCTAAAGGAGACATAGTTAAACAAACAAATATGTCTTCCCTCTTACAACTTGTACAAGATATGAACAACCAAATGATAGCCTATGAATGAAAGGGGAATGTTCCCTCATGTACTCCTAGGGAATCATCTTCTTCCTCAACGCCTTTTAGGAATACCAATGAAATAAATTTTCAGCCTAGGGCTATTATGTCTCGCAGTTGGTGTAACTTCTACGAAGAAAATCATGAAGAAAGTACTTGTGAGGTTAATAAGAGTGTCAGAGATAAAATATTTGGCAAGAATTCTGAAACCACCATTGTTGTTCTAGACTAGGAAGAACCGGAGGATGTCATGATTATAAATACTAGGAACAAAACTTATGCTCCTAAAGTAAAATACAACCCTCCTCGTGCTTCTTCCACTCCATCCTCATATTCACAAGGTACTAATGTACAAACTGTCAAAATTCTCGAGAGTCAAGGAGTTCCTTTTCTTCTCCCCCCTTCCAAGTATAACATTCTTAACCAATTGAATAACATCAAGGCCGATGCTACTCTTTTGGACATAGTTTTCGTCCCTGAACAACAAAAGAATCTCAAGAATTTTATGGAAGGAAAAACTTCGACCATAGTCAATCTTTCTGAAGAGGAAAAAGAAGAGTATTCCACTGTAAATAAATTAGGTGTAAATAAATTTAGACACCCTGTAAAAAACCCTCCACTTTTCATTTCTGTAAAAATTAAGGACAAGATAGCCCATTGTTTCCTAATTAATGGCATTTCGGGTCCAAGCGTAATGTCAAAAATTATTATGGAAGAGCTAGGATTATCATGTACCAATGAAAATTCTAGAACCATGATCTCCTATAACAATCTGCAGCAGTCAACAATAGGTGAAATCAAAGATGTGACGTCAGTTCTATGTGCACATCCCAAAATAAGGACAACCCTTAGCATCCAAGTAATCGACATGCGAGTAAGAAACTATTCTATTATCCTAGAAAGAGACTAGCAAGCCCTAAGAAGTGGATATGTTTCGCTTGATGGGACACACTTATCCGTTCCTCGTAATGGAAAGAATATCATAGTCCTAAGAGAAGGAAGAATTTCACCATACATAGAGAGTATTCCTCAACCGAATGTAAATTATCTTGAGGAAAACTTAGGGGTATACTCTATCTTTGTTGATGAGGATGACACAACTTTAGAACAAATTGATTTAGAAGACAATATGTGGCATGTGCATTTTGATGGCTCATGCTCAAATGGAGGTAATGGAGCTGGAATTATCTTGTACTCACCTATAGGTAAATTCCACAAATTTTCTTATAGGTTAGAGTTTTCTTGCACAAAAAATGTCACTGAATTTGAAGCCTTACTGATAGGCATCGAAAATGCTTATAACCTTGGTTGCGGCCACCTTACAGTTTTTGGTGATTTTGAACTCGTTCTAAACCTTGTGTGTAAAATATACTCTCCTAGCAATAAGTTGATGAAACACTATACCCAAGCTGTTTGGGCACTTATCTAGAATCTACTATCATTTAACATCACTCATGTTAAGAGGAAACTTAATTCAATGGATGATAGGTTAGTTGTATTTGCGGCAACCCCTACTCGACAACTTCTACCTCAAAGGATTAATTTCACTTTTCAATCTTTATATCGTCCTCACATTCCAGATAATGTATAATCATGGCAGGTTTTCCCTAATGATGAAGGAATCTATGCTTTCATACAAAATGAACCATTTAATCCTAAGGAGATCATATCT
This sequence comes from Picea mariana, assembly GCA_032191745.1. NCBI lineage: Eukaryota > Viridiplantae > Streptophyta > Pinopsida > Pinales > Pinaceae > Picea > Picea mariana. The sequence goes on from JASDQU010101183.1 coordinate 35,918, forward strand.
ATGAAATGTGACAAATTTCCAAAAGGCTTGAATCCTCTTGAGAGTTCATTTTCGTCGAGTGATGTGAGCAACAAAGAAACACGTAAGGAAGAGGATTTGAAAAGGAAAGTGGGTGATACCATTTCCTTGAACCTTGGGACCTCTAAATCTCCAAATATGGTTAAACTAGATGCCTAATGTTCTGACAAAGAAAAGGAGAAATTCATAGAACTATCACATGAATTACAAGATGTTTTTTCTTGGTAATACGAGGATCTTCGTGTTTTTTATCCTTCTCTCATACAACATGTCATTCCTATCAAGGAAGGGATAAAACCAGTTAGGAAAAAAAAAGACCCATTAACCCCGCACTTGAAGCTACTATTATAAAGGAGTTGGAAAAAAAATTGAAAGATGGTATAATCTTTCCAGTTAAGTATTCTGAGTGGGTTTCAAATTTAGTTCATGTTAGGAAGAAAACTGGTCAGATTCAATTATGTGTTGATTTTCGCGCATTGAATAGAGAAAGTGTTAAAGATCATTTTCCTCTCCCTAATATGGAAATCATTCTGCAACAGGTTGTAGGGTCACAAATGTTGTCCCTACTTGATGGTTTCTCTGGATATAATCAAATCAAGGTAAAAAGGATTTATAGGTACAAAACCACCTTTACTAAATGATGTGGCACATTTGTTTATGAACACATGCCTTTTGTCTTGTCTAATGCAGGTGCCACTTTACAGAGAGCTATGCAAATAGATTTTGAAGATCTGATCGGTAATATTATCCATGTTTATCTTGATGATTTGACCATCTATTCAAATAATTTATCGGATCACTTTGGTCATCTCAAAAAAGTTCTCATGCAATGCAGAAAATTTGACATTTCGTTAAATCCTTTTAAATCTATTTTTGGCATCACCAACAGAAAGCTCCTTGGACATATCATTTCTGATTCAGGGATAAGAATATATCCTGAAAGGATTTCTTCTATCCTGAACCTTCCTTCCCCCACTTCCAAAAAGGAGGTTCAAGCTTTCATGGGTATTATCAAATTTGTTCGTAGGTTTATTCTTGATTTTGCTTTGATGGTTAAACCGATTCATAATACTCTAAAGCAAGATCGCTCTTTTTCTTGGACATATGATGTCGAAAATGCTTTCGTAAGGATTAAGAAGGAAATTAGTTCCGCACCGCTTTTGGCGAAACCAATTTTTGAGAATTTTTTTATCATATACAATAATGCCACTGAGGAAGCAGTTTCTGCTATTTTCTTACAATGTGATGACTAGAATAACAAAAAACCTATAGCTTACATGAGCCAAAGTTTATCAGATGATGATTTCAAATAATATTATATTGAGAAACATGCCTTTTTCTCTTGTTAAAGATGTAGAGAAATTTCACTACTTTATCCTAGGCAGGCACACACAGGTAAAAGTCCCTTTGCCTGCTGTCAAGTTTTTGCTTTCACAAACTTATCTTTCAGGGAAGCTTGCACATTGGCTTGCCAAAATATAGGAGCATGATTTAACCATCATGACTTCGAAAAAAAATAAGGGACAATACTTAGACCTTCACTTAGCTCAACATGCTGAAGAAAGTGAAGAAATTGACAATCATGATAATCCTCTTTTAGCACTGTTTTATATCGAGATTCAAACCCTTTCCATAGTTGAACATCCATGGTATAAAAATCTGGTGTATTACTTTAAATATTAGAAATGATCAAATGACTTAGATACTCATTAAAGGATAAGGATCTGTCTTGAGTCTTCCAGATATATTATTTTAGGAGGCTTTTTGTTCTGGAGGTCTGTTGATGGTATATTACTTTGATGTGTGAATAATGAGGAAGCAAAAAAATTGTTACATGAAACTCATGGATCTTTAGATTTTGTTATCATGTTGGTGGTGTTGGATTACTGAGAGGGGGGGTGAATCAGTAATAGAGAAATTTAATCCTTTTTAACCATATAATCCAAGTGTTATATCAATGAAGCATTATCATCCAATAACTATAGAGTAAATAAGCAATGAAAAAATGAACAAACATACACATACACAGTACACCAGTGTTTTACTAGGAAGCCCAAATCGAGAGAAAACCACATAATGCTTTTTCTTATATGTATTGAAGAATTACATTCATTGGAAGCACCAAATTCCTTTGTTTTCTAACTGCAACTGGAAGGAGGCTCCAACCCCCTAGTTTCTCAGGCTACAATCTGAGGGAAGATCCAACTCCCCAATTCTCTGGCTACAACCAGAAGGAGGCTACAACCCCCTATGTTCTCTGGCTACAACCGGAAGGTGGCTACAACCACCTGTACTTGCCCCGTCCTACCACCCTGAAGTAGAAGTAGAATGATGGAACCAATGTCAACCTGTCACTGTGAGATATACCATTGTAAAACTGTAACAATAAATCTAAACCATGCATCAACCATGCATCAACCTATATCTCAAACTGTAATCAACCTGTGCCATAAACAAGTGCATCAACCATCCACCAACCTGTACCAAATAACCTGTAATCAACCTGTACCATAAACAAATGCATCCAAACATGTACCAAGTATGTACCAATAATGTGTCAACTACTCATCAACTATGACTCATCAATATGTACCAACATCATCAACTATACACCTCATGCATGTGCCAACTCATCAACTACTTGTCTCAACCATGTACTCAACATGTACCTCAACCAAAATCCCTCAAAAATTTCATCATCCAAATATGATTTGTATATCTATAATATACATGGTGTATATGATTACATTCCCACAAACCTTCCTTAATTTCAACAATAAGAGACTAGCATTTTCATCAAACTTTTCTTTAGTCTCACATGCCTAGTTTTGGATTAGTCAACAACCCTATCTTGAAGTAATCATAACTTTGTACCTGTAATGTATAAATATCTGAAACTGATATACAATGTTCTTCAGTGTTCTTGATGCAATTCCTCCAAGTGTCACTACTTGGAACCTCTCAAAAAAGGAGTTATAGCAAAAATGGCATACCTTGCTGAATTCTAGATTATTCTAGAGAGCGACCTTGTAGAGTGTGCCCCTCAAGGAATATTTTTTGAATTTATATGAAGATATTACAAAGAATACTAAAGAATATACCCTAACCAACACATTTGGTTTCACTGAATTTGGATCTGTTATGAAGAAGTTATGACATTTTTACCCGAAACACCTGTTTTTGACTAGTTTCAGGGCTAGCCACAAACCCTATTTTCCACGGAGTGTAACTCCAAAATACAATGACCCACAAGATGAATTTTTTACCATAGATACTTGGATATTTTTTCTCAATGTAATAACAATTTAATGGTCTGAATCATTATATAAAAAAATTTATAGCGAAAATGGTGAGATGACCTGTAAATAACATACCTTAGAAAAAACCATCAAAATAATTTATCCTTCCTTGCATTTCGGCCTTCTTTTCTTCACCTTCCATCAGAATTTCGGCTTAGATATCCTTGGTTACCTCAAAAAACTATATATATTCAATATTCTCAAGTGTGATTAAAATGAGAGAGCCTTGCCTCTTATTTATACTCTCCAAGTAGCTTCCTCAAAACATCTTCTAGGTCACTTGGCCCCACTTTCCTTATTTTAGGGTTAACCCAGTTCTAATTTCTCCATTAAATTTATTATTGAAATAATTATTTTTTATTCAATTTGAATTATAATACACTCATTACTTCACTTTATTATTTACCTTTTAAAATCTCTTAAATCACTTTGACTACTTTGACCTTTTGGGGCTTCTAGATGACATATGAGGGTCCTTCAAGTTCGTAAGGCCATAACTCTGAAACCGTGAGGAGTTATGTGACGTTCCACATACCACTAGAAATGGAATGACATGTACTATACATATAGAATAATATTATCTGAATTTATATCATAACTCATACCTGATCCAGGTGGATATCGGTGGCCACCCACCTTTTCCAGCTGGCTCACAAGAACTTTCTAGCAATTTTGATAATTTACTATTTTTAGCAGTTTTTTGGATCTTGAACTTCCAGAGTCGTTTTGAGGCCCTAAACGACGTTTTTTTGGGTATGTTGCAGTGTGCAATTGTTGTATTCCTCGGATATATATTTCCAATGGGCTATCATACGCCTAAACCGAAGATCGTATGCAAAAGTTACGACCCCAAGAAGTTGATGTACTGACTTACCCAAACGGGGCCCACATGACTTTTGGCGCTTCATATCCTAGGGTTAGGTTTTTGGATGTTTAGAGTTTTTGAAACTCCTGTTTATTGTAAAAATGCCTTGAGAGCCTCATTGTAATCACCTTCTTGCGAATGAGCGTAGTCGTCACATCTCTTCTCAGAGATAAGCCGCCACCATTCAAGCAAGCTTGATTTCTGCTGCATCTTATAGTTTCAGCTTATTTCCTTATTGAATAGAAAACCAGTTTTACTGTATCTCTGTTATTCTGTGTTAAGCATATGGTAATAATCTATAGTCATTTTGTTATGCTCATAAAATCTAGATCAGTGGTATCAGAGCGGTCTTCTCCTTGTCATCTTAATGCATGTCACCAACGAGGTCGGAGTACAAAGAGTTGGGTCTCAAACTTGTTTCTCTTGAGGACAAAATCTCTCGCACACCCAAGAGACCTCTCATGGAAGGATAAAAGAAATATGATGGGACAAGAGATCCTTTCAAACGGTTGATTGAGGAAGCCCTCACGCAACAAAGGAATGAGATGATGGATAATTTTGTGCAAATCCTTCAGCGACTACCAATAGGCGACGCATCTTCTTCGAGTGGAGGCACTGCCCCCTTCAAGGTACAAATAAAATTCGATATTCCTATATTTGAAGGTCAGATAGATGTAGATGCTGTAAACAAGTGGTTGAATCTACTAGAAGGGTATTTTTCTGTCCATAACTTTTCAAATAGAGAAAATATTACTTTTGCACTCCTCAAAGTCGTTCCCCATGTCAAAGATTGGTGGGAAACTTTCTGTGAGCAAAAGGAAACAAAGGAACCCTCATTATTTACAGTCACGACCACCTGGGAATCCTTCAGGGATTCTATTAAGGAACAATACTACCTTGTCAAAAGTTATGATGACTTGCATACCAAATGGACCACACTGCAGCAAGAAAGAGACCAAGCAGTGCCAGATTTCACAAATATCTTCCATAACTTGCGCACCAAGATGGGTATCAAATATTCAGAGCCACATCTGGTGCTCAAGTATCGCGGTGCTATGCATAGATACATCCAGACCAAAATGGAATTTCTGGACATCTCATCCTTGGGCGTGGCCTACCGATATGCCATCAAAATTGAGCAGAAGCTCAAAAAAAAGATGCGACAATTTGGGCTGAGGAACCCCTCACAACAAAATCCAGGAAGGGGTGGCCCCAACCCACATAACAAAGGATAGAGAAAATATGGACACTATTAGGACAACTAGTCCAAGCCGCAAAGAAGGACACCGAAAAGTCAAAGAAAGATACCGGGAAGTGGTGCGACTTCCATAAGAGCCTTTGGCATAACACTGTTGACTGCTGCTCAAAGAAAACACTGGTGGCCGAAGTGAAAGCCTCCAAATAAGATGCGAGTTCTGACTTTGAGTCAGAACCAGAAAGGGGAAGACAAATCATTGACACGGAACCCAGTGCCACCATTGCTACCACCAAGCTCCTGCATGGTGAACCAGATGAGCCAGAAGAAGGAGAGCGCCTCTTCCATTCACAGATGTGGGTAAAAGGAACCCCACTACACTTCATCATTGATAGTGGTAGCCAGAAGAAACTCATCTCAGCAGAGGTTGTCAAGTGGCTAGCCCTACCGACAACGCCGCACCCATAACCCTACACCATTGGATGGCTCTACCAAGGAAGTGATCTCCGCGTTAGCCAACAGTGTTGACTGTCATATGACATAAAGCCCTTCAAAGATGAGGTATTGTGTGATGTTTCTCCTCTCGAAGTTTGTGATGTTCTTTTGGTCCAACCTTATTTATGGAAACACCATGTTGTATATGAACGTAGGCCTCGTAGTGTTATTATTACTTTGAACAGGAAATTGTACAGGATACTCGAGGTTGTCCCACCTAGTGATATTTCCTTGATCTCTACTAAGAAATGCAGGAAGGTCATCTCTCAGACAGGGAAGTTTGTCTTCTTCGTGGTTCACTCTCAGAATGAAAGAAAAATCACAGCCACATCCAGGGTCTTTGCGACCGACCTCTCCACATAGCAGAAGCAAGTAGATAAGGTCATGGAAGAATACTTAGATATCTTCTCCTCACCTACTGGGGTACCTCTGCACTCCTAGGTCAAGCACCCCATCGATCTGACCCCTGGTGCACCTCTTCCCAATGGGCCAGTCTATCACCGCTCTTTGTTAGAGAATGAGGAGATCAAGTGACAGATCCAAGAATTTCTCCACAAGGGGCATATTTGTCCCAGCTCATCACCTTGCGGGAGCCCAATCATGCTGGTATAGAAGAAAGATGGAACCTGGTGACTTTGCATTGATTATCGGGCTCTGAATAAAATCATAGTCAGAAACCAGTACCTGATTCCCTGAATCGACGACGTCCTTGATCAACTCACGGGGGCCAAATACTTTAGTAAGATTGATTTGAAGTCTGGCTACCACTAGGTCTTGATATAACAGATAGATGTATGGAAGACCACCTTCAAGTCAAAGGAAGGCCTTTTTGAATGGTTGGTCATGCCCTTTTGTCTGACAAATGCTCCAACCACTTTCATGAGGATGATGGACAATATCCTACGACCATTCACCAATACTTTTGTAGTGGTGTATCTGGATGACATTCTCATTTACAACAAGACTTGGGTCGAACACTTGCAGCATATTCAGCAGGTTATGCACACCCTGCAGCAGCACAAGCTATATGCCAACTTGGAAAAATGCTCCTTCGGCATGGACATGGTCCATTACCTAGGCTACATCATTGATCAACATGGCGTACATGTGGATCCAACCAAGATCCAAGTCATCTATGACTGGACAGCCCCAACCACACTCACTGAGCTTCAAAGCTTCTTGGGCCTTGCCAATTTCTACTGCAGGTTTGTGTTGGGATTCTCCCATATTGTGTGGGCTCTCAGCCAAATAACTAGGGGTGGTGGCAAGGTGAAATTTGCATGGGGCTGGCCCCAACAATAAGCATTCGATGATTTGAAGCAGTACTTGTGCTCAACCCTAGTACTTTCACTACCAGACCTCCAACATCCCTTTGAGATTGAGACTGATGCTTCAAACTATGCTGTGGGTGTCGCTCTCACGTAGCACGACCACCCTATGGCCTATCATAGTGCGACACTATCAGATGTTGTCCGTAAGTACCCTACTTACGACAAAGAAATGTACTCCATTGTGCAAGCCTGTTGCCAATGGAGACATTACATTCTTGGGACGGAGACAGTCATCCACACTGATCATAAGCCACTACAGTTCATGCAGACACAAGGAAAATTGCATCATGACTGCGATCAAAAGTGGTCCACATACTTGCAACAATTCCACCTCAACATCAAGTATAAAATAGGAAGAACCAACTGCATCGTTGATTGCCTCAGTAGATCACTAGTCATGACACTCACCACAGTGCTCGAATCCTGTGGCCATGGGACCTCTGGATGGCCCCAAATCTATGAGATAGACCCATACTTCACCACCACCTACCAAATATTGGGTACAAAGGTAGTTGTGTTGACGGGCGAAATTGACCGTCCATCAACTGAGAGAGTGGAACCGGTCCGGGGTTGTCTAAATAACCCAAGCCGTTTGGAATGGACCACCCTGACGAGTTTAACGACTCCGTTGGCTGCTCTAAGGTCTCCTAAGAAAACCAAAGAGAGAAATGATCTGAGCTAAGAAATCCAACTAAACTAACTAAAGCAAACTAACTATGACTTAATACAAGAAACTAACTAAAATAAAGGAAACTAGAAACTAATAAAAAAAAATAAAGGCACTAACTTCACTAATCTAACTATGAACTACTAACTATTATATATACAAGACACTAACTATGATTATAATAACTCAAATCAACTATCTAATTGTCAAATTAATTACAGTTTATTCACAAATATACATTGCATACAATCTATAGATTTGAATGAAACCTGTGAAACTAATAGCTTACTGTCCCAAGACAGAGAAGGTAACTCTTTTTTGATTTTATGATTTATGAATAAGAAAGTAAACTAACTGAAATTAAACGATCTAATATAATTTACTGAAATTAAACGATCTAATATAAATATAACTAAGATTATATCTATATTAAACTACTTAATGAAAACAGTAAGCTAAATACTAATTGACCTGGAAACGCTCCAAGTCTGCCCTGTGTATGATTGCTTCTTAAGCTGATTGGAGGAAGAAATTCACACCGTTTTAGTCCTTAAGCTTCTCGCAAACGACCAGCTGTACTGCTTCTTGAAGTATGTAACAGGACAAACAAGACATAAAAGAAATCATAACAGTTTTTTGATTATAAATTCCTGCAAAAAGGGAAACCTATAATGCAACGAATTCATATATAACAATTCAATTTATGAAGAAGACAAAGCTATCATTCACTAAATGAATCTACAACTGTTATGTCCTATATTTATTTTTGGAAGAGACAAGATATGTATAACAGTAAAGAAATTATATCATTTGCGTTTGATTTAGATAACAAAGTAATACTAAACCATAAACAAGATGATACACAAAACTTGGAACAAAGCGTTGATATATTGAAAAGCAAAAGCTATGACAAGACACCAGTTCTACTCCAGTTTGAATCAAAATTACATATCCTTGTTCTCCCCGACTGAGGATGATCGATTATTACAAAACCATAAGTTTATATAGGTTTCTCACAAGGTAAAACATCCTTGTGAATAATAGCAAATAGTTCTACACAATCTGGGAATAATCCCAAAATCCCTTAAACTAAGTAACTAAAATGCAAGTAAAATTCTTAAGATATCTTCCAACTGCTCCTCATATCCATAG
>JASDQU010101183.1:54425-108193 GCA_032191745.1 Picea mariana
ATTTTCATTTACCCAACATTGCTTCGCTGCCAGCAGGCCTGTTCAGTACCCCGGCGAAGTTGTCTTGGCACCATGCTTGCATTGCCCCGCTGCCAGCAGACCTGTTCAGTATCCCGGCGGGTTTACAAACCCTTCCCATAGCTCATATTAATATTTTTATTTTGTTTTTCTATTATAGATAGCTGAGCAGGGTGACGCTGAAAAATCTTGATATTTTCTCATATTTTTTTTTTAACCTCATCAGAATTTTTTAGCACTGTCCTTATTCATCTCCAGAAATGTTTTATTTCTAAAACAACTTACTTTGACATGGAGACATCCTTTTTGAGTCATTCCTTTACAGAAAAGGGATAGCGTAAGAAGATAAAGATAACCATGACAAACTTCTCTTAGAGACCGAGTTAGTAAACTTCTTTCAAACAACTTTTTCCAATATCATTTTCAGAAATATAAATCACTGATGTTTGTACAATCTTTCAGAAGTTATTTCAGTGAAGAGATTTTTCTATGGTCTATGTCTGAATGACTCAGTGTATAAGCATGCATATGTTTCAAAATACACAAAATCACACCAAACTTATCAATCAAATCAAAAAACGAAACAAAGGAAAAAATAAAAATAAAAAGAGATATTTACATAATATACAAGGATGAAGATCAGGCAAAGTATCTTTTCAGGACTTGGCCATTCACCGGGTAGGTGTCAAGCTGTCCTTCAAGATTCTGCAAACGAAAGGAACTAGGACCCAACTTTTCAGCAATCAAGAATGGCCCAAGCCACAAATTTTGAAATTTAGTGTGTTCTCCCTTCCCTTCGTGTGATTTGTCCCACTTTAAGACAAGATCGCCTACTTCAAAATTTCTATCAGAAGCAGAATTAGAATCGAACCAGCTTTTAATCAATTGTTGATGTTGATCTAATTTATGCTTGGCTTGGGTTCTTACTTCTTCCAACTTCATCAGAGCGTTAATATGGCTTTGTAAAGGGGGACATTCTTCTTCTTGAACCTTTTGTGACAATTGGAGTGAAGGAAGAAGAACATGAGGAGGTAAAATGGCTTCTCTACCATAAACGAGGAAGAAAGGGGAATTACCTATAGAGGCTTTGGGTGTTACCCTATCATCCCACAGTGCATTTAGCAGTGCGTTGTGCCAGTTCTTGTGATTTTCAGCCACAGTTCTCTTGATAATCTTGATCAAGTTCTTGTTTGTTGACTCTGCTAGGCCGTTGCCCTGAGGGTAATAACTAGCGGAGTACTTAAGCTTTATTCCTTTTTCTAAGGCAAAGTTACTCATTTCAAGAGAAGAAAAGTATGAAGCATTATCAAAGACTAAACAATCAGGTATGCCAAAACGGGTAATGATATGCGAGTTAAGAAAAGCAATCACTTGACTTGTGTTAACAGTTTTCAGCGCGATGGCTTCAGACCATTGAGTAAAGTAATCAGTGGCTGTCACAATGTATTTGTGTTGTTGTGAGGATGGAGGGTTAATAGGACCAATGATATCAAGGCCCCATTGCTGGAAAGGCGAATCAACTGTAACGGGATGCAAGGGGAAGGCTGGTTTTTGCAGTCGCCCTGACGTTTTCTGACAAATAATACATTTTCGGCACAGGGTGTGGGCATCTCTAAAAAGTGTTGGCCAATAATAACTGGCTCTTAAGACTTTATGAGCAGTGGTATCACCACCAAAGTGACCACCAGCTTCACCTGCATGCAACTCGAGCAAAACTTTCTCTGCTTCGTCCTTCTCAAGACAACGCATCAGTACGCCATCAAAATTCTGACGAAACAGTATACCGTTAACTAGATGAAAGGAAGCAGACCTTAGTCTCAAAGCTCTTCTCTTGGCAGGGTTAAGGTGACGGGGTGTTGATCCATGTTGAAGATAGTTTCTAATATCATCGTACCAAGGACTTACGAGGTTTTGTGTGCAACAAATCACACTGTGATCGCGTTGTTCTTGGAATGACGTATCACTATCTTCTTTTTGTTCATTTTCTGAATCAACTACCAATTTACACAACCCTTGGCCTCTCACGATCTGAGCTGGAGTAATTTCTAGGTCAAACTCCTGCAAGGAGGTGACCCAGTTGGCTCTTTTCTCTCCTAACTCTTTTTGCACTAACAAATTCCTAACGGCAGGGTAAGGAACAATGACCTTCATTCTGGACTTCAGAAGATAAGATCGGAAATGCTTAACTTCCTTGAAGACAACATAAGCTTGTCGATCGACAGCTGGGTAGTTAAGTTCAGCACCTTTGAAAGCAGAGCTCATAAAGGCAATGGGTACTTCGTTGTTCTCGGCATTTTTCTGAGTTAGAACGGCGGCATAGGAACGATCAGAGGCAAAAGTATATAGTGTAAAATCTTGAGAGAAATCAGGGCTCATGAGAGACGGAGCATCAATTATGGCCTTCTTTATATCGTTCAAAGCTTGGTTTTCAGTGGGTCCCCAGTGATATTGGGTGTCCTTCTTAATCAGGTTTTGGAGAGGCCTGACCATTTCGGAGAAACTGGGGACAAATCTTCTCACGAAATTAATCTGGCCAAGGAAGGACTGCATGGATTTCTTAGAGGTGGGTGGGGGAAGTTTAGCGATGAATTGGGTACTCTCGGGGTCAATAATCATTCCATCGCTAGATACAATGAATCCTAGTAGTTTACCCTGTTCTACTGCAAAGATAGACTTCTTAGGGTTCAAGGAGAAGCCGAATTTACGACATCGTAGCAGAACGACTCGTAGGTGAGCTAGATGATCGTCTTTGTTTTTAGAATAAACGGTCACATCATCTAAGTAGACCACTATGGAGTGATTGATCAAGCCTCGGAAAGCAATATCCATTGCTCTCTGAAAGGTAGCACCGGAATTAATCAATCCAAAGGGCATTTTGCGATAAGCATAAGTTCCCCACGGGGTACGGAAGGTAGTTTTTAACTGGTCTGACGGAGACATTAAGACTTGGTTATATCTAGAGAAACCATCCAATAAGGACAGCCTCTCGGAACCAGATACTTGTTGAAGTATCTGTTCCATAGGAGGGACAGGATAATTATCTTTATCAGACGCTTTGTTGAGGTTTCGGAAATCGACACAAAGTCGAATTTCCCCATTTTTCTTCCGCACTGGGACGAGGTTGGATATGAATTGAGTGTGTCTAATAGGAAAAATTATTTTAGCACTAAGGAGTTTATTCAATTCTTTTTGTACGGTCGGTTCTAGTTTCGAATGCATTTTCCTCAGTTTCTGTTGGAAAGGCAAGGTTTGGGGTTTCATCGGGATAACATGCTGTATAATGTTAGGATCGAATGTCTTAAGATCTTCATAAGTCCACGCGAAGACGTCCTTAAATTCTTTAAATAATTTAACAAAAGCAGCTTTTTCTTGCTTAGAACATCCCAAGCCTAAGTTGATATACTGAGGGTTTTCACTAGTTCCTAAATTGACTTTTTCATAAGACAATGAGGAACTGTTGGTTTTACAATTGACCGTCTTTTTGAATTTATCTTCAAAATCATAAAATTTTTCTAATCTAGCAACAGATTTGGGTAAGGAATTTACCATGTCAGATTGAGCTTCAGGAGGTTTCAGATTAGGTATTACCGTAAAGTCATGCAAGTTTTCATCGTGCGTTTGTTCATCTATCACAGCTCCTTGGAAGGTTTCCTCCATATGCAGAAAGTTGATGATCTACTGATCATCATCGAATACTCTCCAGTTTGTAATATTATCTGGAACAGATGGTCGAAACAATAGCTCCACGGAGAATGCATTTGGAGATAAGCCTTCTGCAGGAAGAAGTTTAGAGGAAACATTAGCGAGTAGATCTGCTTCAACATTACTTGATCTAGGAATGGAATTTATATTAAAAGAAGAAAATTCATTTATTAAACTCCATACCTCAGATTGATAACATTTGAGATGCGGGGTAAGACAATGTATAGAATTTCTCACCTGCCTGACCACTATCTCTTAGTTGCCGAATACAACTAGATTTTGAATGTGCATGTCTAAGGCTTTTCTGAGACCTTGTAGTAAAGCCTCATATTCTACAACATTTTTAGTACATTCAAATTCTAATATACAAGCCAATAATGTTTTATTACCTGCCGGATCAATAATGATGCAGCCTGCGCCAGCTCCTTCTTTCGATTTGGAACCATCGAAATATAAAGACCAAATTTGATTCTTATCAAGCTCACAGGACTGTTGGATAGAAGCTGTAGGTTGCATATATTCTTTGATCTCGGATTGTTGTTGTGGATTGTTGATGGGTGAAACTTCAGCCATGAAATTTCCAAAGTAGGTGTCCATTCCTTGGATTTCAGGTGACTCTGCCGGAGGTGTATATGGTTCATTTGGGTCATTCAAGTCTGTGACCATGAACTTGAGGTAACACTCACGATTCACCCTGGTCTTGTTGGGCTTGCTGTTTTCTGGAAGCCACAAGTGAGACCAGTCTGTTGCGAAGTAGCCATGAAGCTGCTCTGACCAGTCCCTGCTCAAAAACATACCATACACTTCTGGAATATCAACCACAATTATATCGATAACTTGATGAACCTTTGGGTTAGACGATAATCTAATCAATACATTTTTCAATTCGCCTATAAATTTAACATCTGTTCTATCAAGCTGTATAATTTTCAAAGAAGATGGTTCTACTTCGGCATTAATCTTTTGGCAGACTGACCAAGGCATCACATTTGATGATGCTCCTGAATCAACCATACAGTTATGCACATTTCTGTTGAAGATTTCGAAAGTTAAAAGAAAAGGAGGTACATTCTTGCGAGTGTTTAAAGTAGTAGCTTGTGGTTTCTTACTCGCATTTTCTAAGACTACCTTATCTGAATTATTTACACTATTTACATTGTTATTTACATTATTTACATTTGATACAGGAAGGCTTCCTTTGTCTTGGGGATCTGGATTATTTTTTGTGGAAGTCTTCAGCAGAACTTTGCTTTGCACAGCCTTATTACCGTTTGAATTACCATTCTTGCCATTATCTAAAATATTTTGCAACATTTTCTGTAACAAAAATGGAAATTTCAACAACTCATAGATAGAAATATTAGCCCGTAATTTCTTAAGATCTTCAACAACATCATAATCTATTTTAGGGCTAGCATTACTCTGTTTAATTTCTGCTGATTTAGATGGCTTTGGAGGTAAAGTTGTGGTGTTATCGGCAGGAGGTCTGTTTGCGGTCTTGCTCCTAGTATTGTAAGGGTGCACAGTCTCAAAGTTAGCTTGGAAGATACTATCGGAGAGGTGATCAAAGATATTTGGAGAAGACTCTTCTTCTTGGGTTGTTTCCTGCTCGACTTCCTCTTGAGGGGTTTCAGGAGGCATCAAGTCATCTTGGGATCCTAGAATCATCTGAAGAACATATTGCAAACTTTCTAGGTTCAGGCCTTCGGGGTTTGGATTAGGCCGACTGGTTGGAAAGGGTTTTCGGAAAGGAGGCTTGTAGGGTCCTTTACTCGAAGAGGCTTCCTCAGTTGACCTTTTTAAATCTACGACTTGATTAGATAACTTCTGTACAAATTTGGTTAAATTTTCCAAATTAGAGTTTTCGGGTTGTGTTTTGTTTTGTGTAGGTCTGGGAAGAATTTCAATCTTCTTCTTGGAAGAAGAAACAGTCTCAGTTTCGTTGCTAGAGGAATCCTTTAGGCTAAGTATATCTTTTTCAATTTGAGTAGCCTCTTCAAAGGCTTCTAACAACGTTGCCTTTTTGGATCTTTTCACCCAAATAGCTATACTTTGACGTAGAGCTTTTGTGTAGTAAGCTATTACTAGGCTTTCGGCAGGCATAGAGTCTGCAGGGATTCTATTCTTAAGTGTCAAAAATCTTTGATTAAAATCTTTAACTTTTTCTTTAGCATTCATTTTCAAGTTTGAAATATCCATGACTAAAACTTCCGGAGGTTTGCCATCTCCGAATTTTTCCAAAAAAATTGACTCAAACTTTTCCCAAGACAATATAGTGTGAGGCTGTTGGGAAAAGTACCAAGTGGACGCATTACCCTCAAAGGTGTAAGGGAACAACCTACAGACAACATCTTCATGTTCAACGTTACGGAGTCTGATGGCTAACATAAATTTTTTGATATGATCTTCAGCTATCTGCTTTGAATCGGGATCAAACTTAGGAAGCCATTTCTCCGGATGCTTAGGTAAAGGATGTTGGGCACCAGGCACTGCTACATCATCCTGGTCCAACCATGGTCTGGCAGGGTTGTTCTGATTTGCCATTGGGGAATTGGGAGTGGAAGGACGGGAAGGTGGTTTACCTTCGTCAGAAGAGGAATCTCCTCTAGAAGAAGAAGGAGATGAGGGAGGGGGTGAAGGAGGAGGTGAAGGAGGTATCCCAGATCCTCCTGCAGCAGGATTTGTGTTTGGATCTGTAGGATTCACAGTGGGATCTATATCACCCAATTGTTCTCTGACTTCTGAGAAGTCTAAAGGTTGATTCCACAGGCGATGTGGTTGCCTGGGACTAGCAAAGGCTTTATGTGATTTAATAAGAGATTGTCTAAAAATTTCTTGTATGTCACCGCCTGTGGGATTAGGGGTTGCTGGCTCAACTGTGATCTGAGGATCTTCGGTTGAAGTAGTTGCTATTTGAGGGGGGATATTATCTTGTGAACGACTTCTAGTCACTATGGGTGTGCGATTAGGTGGGGGAGGAGTCTTGCGACCACCTCGTGCCATTAATTAAGTTCAGTCCCTCCTTCTAGCACCATTTGTTGACAGGCGAAATTGATCGTCTGTCAACTGAGAGAGTGGAACCGGTCCGGGGTTGTCTAAATAACCCAAGCCGTTTGGAATGGACCACCCTGACGGGTTTAACGGCTCCGTTGGCCACTCTAAGGTCTCTTAAGAAAACCAAAGAGAGAAATGATCTGAGCTAAGAAATCCAACTAAACTAACTAAAGCAAACTAACTATGACTTAATACAAGAAACTAACTAAAATAAAGGAAACTAGAAACTAATAAAAACAAATAAAGGCACTAACTTCACTAATCTAACTATGAAATACTAACTATTATATATACAAGACACTAACTATGATTATAATAACTCAAATCAACTATCTAATTGTCAAATTAATTACAGTTTATTCACAAATATACATTGCATACAATCTACAGATTTGAATGAAACCTGTGAAACTAATAGCTTGCTGTCCCAAGACAGCGAAGGTAACTCTTTTTTGATTTTATGATTTATGAATAAGAAAGTAAACTAACTGAAATTAAACGATCTAATATAATTTACTGAAATTAAATGATCTAATATAAATCTAACTAAGATTATATCTATATTAAACTACTTAATGAAAACAGTAAGCTAAATACTAATTGACCTAGAAACGCTCCAAGTCTGCCCTGTGTATGATTGCTTCTTAAGCTGATTGGAGGAAGAAATTCACACCGTTTTAGTCCTTAAGCTTCTCGCAAACGACCAACTGTACTGCTTCTTGAAGTATGTAACAGGACAAACAAGACATAAAAGAAATCATAACAGTTTTTTGATTATAAATTCCTGCAAAAAGGGAAACCTATAATGCAACGAATTCATATATAACAATTCAATTTATGAAGAAGACAAAGCTATCATTCACTAAATGAATCTACAACTGTTATGTCCTATATTTATTTTTGGAAGAGACAAGATATGTATAACAGTAAAGAAATTATATCATTTGCGTTTGATTTAGATAACAAAGTAATACTAAACCATAAACAAGATGATACACAAAACTTGGAACAAAGCGTTGATATATTGAAAAGCAAAAGCTATGACAAGACACCAGTTCTACTCCAGTTTGAATCAAAATTACATATCCTTGTTCTCCCCGACTGAGGATGATCGATTATTACAAAACCATAAGTTTATATAGGTTTCTCACAAGGTAAAACATCCTTGTGAATAATAGCAAATAGTTCTACACAATCTGGGAATAATCCCAAAATCCCTTAAACTAAGTAACTAAAATGCAAGTAAAATTCTTAAGATATCTTCCAACTGCTCCTCATATCCATAGACAATTCGAATTTGCCTATATTAGACACAAATATTAAGTTAGAAGAGTATTTTATTAAGAAAATAACAATAAAAATGACTCTATAGACTCAGCTACAGAATCTTCTGATTCTGTAGCTGGTCTAGAATAGTAAACAAGACCAGATATATAAACAAATCAAATCGAATCCAATCATATTTTAATACTCAAACGATTCAATAAAAATAATCCTTTGAATCAAATCAAATTAAAAAGAACGCAATCAAAACAGGGTAGGGATGCTCTATTTTTCCAATCAATATAAGATCGAATGAAATCTTATCAAAACTGTTTCATGAATGTAATCGATGGTAACCACATCGTATGAGATACAAACAATCATCATCGATTTGCATAAGATTCAACTCATTTAATCAATTACCAATATAGAAAGCCTGTCACGATTTTATGCGTAACCGTATCCATAGAATCCAGCCACAGAAAACATTTGCTGAGCTTTAAATAGTTCACAGGTATGACCGAAAACAATGGTCGTAACTATCATTAATCAATCATAACAGCAAATCGATATCAACTTAGTTAAAAGCACGATATGTAAATAACTTCCGTTGCAATCGGGTGAAACGATACTCAAAAATCTTTATGTTTGATCGACACACAGTCAACAAACAGAGGCGTCATGAACTGAGCAATAATCAACACAATCCTTATCAAGTTAATTGTAGAAACAATATCGATACCCTGAACAGAATCCAATTCAAACAATAATGAGAGTCGAATTAATTGCAAACCATATATGTATCAACAGAGCAGCATCAGATTCGGTTGAAAGACGTTGAAAATAGTTAACCCATTTATCAATTACATTCACATAGAACATAACCATTTCAAATCGTAGCATTGACCGTATCGAAAAATGGAAATACCAATCAACAGTCTATTTTTAACAACTTCACTTATCAACAGGGCATCCAACTGAAGTTAAATTTGAACAACCATATCTATTCGACAATCCATCGAATCGAAAACAAATCAAATCGAATCTGAAACTATAACAAATTATGTACAGCAGAGCATGCTTATGTAACAGAGCAGGTGAAATATGTACACAGAGTGTAATATAAAGAGCGAAAATTATACCATCACAGTCGCTGAGACTATGTCAATTTTGAATTGACAATTGCAGTAGCAGACTCAAAATTTTTGAATAGGATTGACCCGACATTTCGTTGCTTCTTGTTGGAGGGTTGCACCTTTGCATTCTGGCCAGTGAGATTTGCCACTTGGCTTTCCAAATCGTGAATTTTGGATTGCAATTTTGGGACATCTGAATAGTATCTCTCTAACCACAGCCCACACTGATCGCAAGGTGGTGCAATAGTCTGAACAGAAGGGGGTTTTGATGATTCCCCGAGGGTTTCATGGGGTGGTTTAATACGAGGAAAATCAGGGTTATCCCACAGACAAGGAGGTAAGTTCTTAACGAAATCATAAGGAGGTTTGTCACACAAGCCCTCGGAGTAAGGATACTCCTCGACAAGAAATCATTCCACTTCAGAATCAGAGTCTTTGCTGACCACGATAGGCTCTAATTTAACAGGGGGCTTGGGTTTATTCCTCGCTATGCGAGAGATCAACCTTGCATTTTTCTTGCCTCTAGTATTAGCACCAGTCTTCGCTCTAGTCTTTTGGGTTGCAGGCTTAGCAACTTTGGTCTATTTAGTCACAGCCATAGGCGAATTCAAAGGTGAGTCGGGTTTAGGTTTGGGTAGCAAAACATTATAAGGCACAGGGGTAGGTTTTCTCTCGGTTACCATGGGCTTATCCACCTGTGGAGGACCCGATCCTTCAAAACCATTACGGTTGAGAAAATCATGCCAAGAATCACGACGTAACCCCAATTCATAAACAAAAATCATTTTAATCAACACAACATGGAAGAGGCTAGTGTCAGCCTGGCTACGCTTGTACTTCTTATCCATTTTGAACAAACTTTGGTGCAGATAGTGTGGCATACTAAGCCTGAAACCCATAAAAACCATTAATAAATGTAGATGAAACAAGAAAACAAACCCGTACCTGCCTTCACAAGTCACGAATTGCTTGATAATCATCAAGAGATCATACCAGCGGGGTTTCAACATCTTAGCAGGTAAACCTCTGTCGCATGAAGCCACTGTCCGAGACTGAAACAGTAATGTCCACGGGACATCGTCAACCTTACAACTTTTCGACCATTTTTGTCCCTCGACAGGTAGACTGGTTGCCAAGCTGAGGAATTGTTCAGTGATTTCAAGCTAGACATCTCCAACTTTGGCTCGGCAGCCATCAAATGACAATGAAAATTGCCGAGCCACAGTGAGGTTAAAACCATCGAATTTCCTTATGAATGGAAGCCACCCGAACTCTTCCATGTCGCTATACGCACCATCAAATGTTAACAGTGCTTGGCAGCCGTTGGGCTCGGCCCTTACAACAGGAGCCATGGATTCTGTACATGGTAGGGTTTGAGCTAAACAAAACAATGCACAAAGTCAATGAACGATAGGGTTTGATAGTTTCATCGCTCGATGAGACCGGAATTAATTGCATGCGTGCGAAGGTGGTGGGATTACCACCGCCACGCATTGTATTAATGACCATGTACAGTGCTGTTAAAATCATAATCACTTAAACCATGCGTATCAGCGAGCAAATAGGTGAATCATCATACCAACGTGCCATTCATCCGAGTCAGAAACAACACTGTATGTGATAATCATGCGCCAAGTGTTAAGTTTAATCAACATGAAATCCATCGATCAGTCGTGTCAATTCAAAATGTTTCAAACCAATGTCTAATACATTCATGCCAATGCATAGTTTGAAACTATTGCTCGTTCCATGTGATATCAAAATTTCAAAACAATATACCAAGCATCGATTAAACCATGAAATCAAAAATCCAAAAAGGTTGGTCAATGCGCCTTTGCAAAACTCAAACTATTGTCACTTTATATGAAGCCAAACTCACGATATTGCCAATGTGTTTTTAGCATAATCAATGTGTAAAAACATTTCAACTAATGAACATATGAAAATGATAAGTTAAGAGTTCAAAACAAAAAGAATCATGTCATATGTAAAATCAAAATCAATTATAACCCTTATGACATCAAACATAACTCATAACTTAATATTTATCAAAGAAATCAAGTTGCGCAATTAAAGTGAATGGATATAGTTTGAAGAAAATTTTGCAGCGATGTGATAAACCAGTGGTCAATTGTCTTTCAACAAATCAATAAAAGACGACGACAGTCAAAGCAACGAAAGAGGTGTTTTCACACTTTCAGTTGTGAAAACTGAAACGAAATCAAATTGTAATTGTCGCAAAATGAAACAAACGTCTAGAAGCACAATGCGACGATACTTTGTCGTAAATGAGACAAGGGGTGTAGGCAGATTTTTAAGGAAAAATAAAAAAATGTATTGGCTGCCAACAAGTTGTCGATAATTTCCATCTTCAGGATGGGTTGTTGTGTCGTCTGGGCCATATATGTGTTCCATCAAGTGAGTGAGCAAAGATGATCTGGGAAGCCCACTATAGTTGGGTGGTAGGACACTTCAGTGTTGAAAAGACAGTGGCGATGCTATAAAAACATTTCTACTAGCCGAAACTTTGACAGGAGGTTAGCAAGTATATCAGGTCTTGCACTGCCTGTGCTATTTCCAAACCAACCACTAAAAAATAGGGTCTATACGCCCCTCTTCCTATTCTTGACAGGCCATGGGAATCCTTCTCAATGGACTACATGTCAGGCCTCCTGTCCACCATGTGGGGAAATGATTGTGTTTTTGTGGTTGTTGATCGCTTTTCTAAGATGGCGATTCTAGTTGCTTGCAAGAAGAGCATCATAGTAGAATCCACTGCCAAGCTCTTCTTTGAACGAGTCAGGGTACATTTTGGAATCCCATGAACCATTATCTCAGATAGGGACATTCGATTTGTCAGCACATTATGGTCGAGCCTCTGGTCACTGCTGGACACCAAGCTCACCAAATCCATGGCCTTCCACCCCCAGAAAGATGGCCAAACTGAGGTCATAAATTGAATGATCGTGCATATCCTATGCATGTATAATTCCAAGCACCCTCACACATGGGATGAGAGTCTTCCCTATGTCCAACATAGCTACAACCAATCCCTGCATAGCTCAACCGACCATAGCCCCTTTCAGGTGGGGTTGGGATTCCAACCATTGGGTCCCATAGATGTTGCACTTCCCCTTGCGGTCACCTCGACTGACTCCTCTCCTGCCTCAACTAAGGCTGAAAAAGGCACTCGGTTCATTGAGAGGATCCAAAATATCTACCAACAGGTTCAGGATATCCTACAGAAGTCCAATGACAAGTACAAGTAGTGCCATGATCAACATCGGTTTCCACATAAGTTTTAGGTGGGTGACAAAGTTTAGTTGCACTTGCAGAAAAAACGCCTTACAAGACCCCATCAGAAGCTTCACCCACTCCATTATGGGTCATACACCATCACAAAGTCCATGGGGGATAATTCTTTTGTGCTCAACATTCCTCCTTTCCTTGGCCTGCACCCAGTGTTCAATGTGGACCTCCTTCGGCCTTATTTCCCACCATTATTGGACACCTCAGACGTGGCAGAACAACTGACACCAACAGAGCTCAACCCCGACTGCATACAACAGGCATCCAATGATCAGATTGTGGACACACAGATCAAGGGTACTCGACAACAAAGGATCCAACTTTATCGAGTCGTCAAAGCAAGGCAGCTCCTGCACCAAGGCAAGTGGCTCACCCGGGGCCAAATTCAGTAGAACTTTCCTCATCTGATGGAGGAACTCAACGCAATGGAGACCATTTCTTCCTAAGGATGGAGGATTGATCCAGGTGGATATCAGTGGCCACCCACCTTTTCCATCTGGCTCACAACAACTTTCTAGCAATTTTGATAATTTACTATTTTTAGCAGTTTTTTGGGTCCTGAACTTCCGGAGCCGTTTTGAGGCCCTAAACGACATTTTTTGGGGTATGTTGTGTCATTAAATTTCAATGAAATTTTGTGCAACTATTGTAGTCCTTAGTTAGATCTTTCCAATAGGCTATCGTATGCCTAAAACGAAGATCGTATGCAAAAGTTACGACCCCGAGAAGTTGATGTACTGACTTACCCAAACGGGGCCCACATGACTTTTGGTGCTTCATCTCCTAGGGTTAGGTTTTTGGATGTTTAGGGTTTTTGAAACTCCTGTTTATTGTAAAAAGGACTTGAGAGCCTCATTGTAATCACCTTCTTGCGAATGAGCACAACCGTCACATCTCTTCTCAAAGATAAGCCACCACCATTCCAACAAGCTTGTTTTCCACTGCATTTTACAGTTTCAGCTTATTTCCTTATTGAATAGAAAACCAGTGTTACTATATCTTTGTTATTCTGTGCTAAGCATCTGGTAATAATCTGTAGTCATTTTGTATTTCTCATAAAATCTGGATCAATACCGTTATCCATCAAACAAACTTGGGTCCATTACCCAAACCTGGGGTCTCCAACTTCTCATGGCCATAGCTCTCTAATCATGAGGAGTTATGTGGCGTTCCACATACCATCAGAAATGGAATGACAAGCACTATCCATATATGATAGTTTACCTGACAAATTCATTGTCCTTCATCTCATTATTCCACAATTAAGCATGGGTTCTCTTAGTCCGCAAAGCATCTTCTCGTGAGGGCTTTCACCATAAGGGGACCACTTTGGAGTTCATCCATCTTTANATGAGGAGTTATGTGACGTTCCACATACCATCAGAAATGGAATGACAAGCACTATCCATATATGATAGTTTACCTGACAAATTCATTGTCCTTCATCTCATTATTCCACAATTAAGCATGGGTTCTCTTAGTCCGCAAAGAATCTTCTCGTGAGGGCTTTCACCATAAGGGGACCACTTTGGAGTTCATCCATCTTTACTTCTTATCAACCATGACAAGACAATAATGAGTCATATTTACATCAAACAATATTGGGTCCATTACCCAAACCTTTGTGCTACGGGGTTTTCTTCAAGGGTTGACATCAATGACAACCAACCTTAATCAACAGGTGGCCACTTTTCTGCTAAAGCTACTGCTTTTAAAATAATCAGAAAATTTTATTATTGGCCTTCAATTTTTCGAGATTCTTATAAATTCGCAAGATCTTCTGACAAGTGCCAAAAATTCGTTGGGAAATAACATTTTTCTGCTATGCATTTGCAACTTGTCCTCCCTAATTTTCCTTTTTCTAAATGGGGTTTGGACTTTATTGGTCTTATTAATACTCCGTCTTCAGCAGGATAGGTTTTTATCTTAACAACCACATATTATTTCACTAAGTGGACTGAATGTGTCCCTCTTAGGCACTCACGAGATGAGCATGTAATTTCTTTCTTGAAAACTAATATCTTCTCCATATTTGACATTCCTTTAGAGATTATTACAGACAACGGTCCCTCTTTCGTTTCTGCTAAATTGACTCAATTTGTAGCTAAACTGGGGGTCAAACATTTCACTTCCTCAACTTATTACCCTCAAGGAAATGGGCAAGTCCAGTCTACTGACAAAAAACTGGTTAGGATAATAAAGAGGCTCGTTGAAGATAAGCCTCGTCAATGGCACACCGTCCTCACTTATGCCCTTTGGGAAGATCACACTACCACCAAGGTAAGCACAAGTTTCACTCCCTTTCATCTTTTCTATGGTCAATAAGCCATTCTTCCTATTGAGCTGGAACTTTCTTCTCTATGGATGATGCTATAGATCAAATAATTAAATTCTTCTAATGTCCCTCAAAGGATAAATGCACTATTAGCCTTAGAAGAACAAATAATGTTTTCCTTGAAAAACATAAAGAGAAGACAACAAACTGTGAAGAAATATTTTAACAAACGAGAAAATATGTCAAATTTAAAGTAAATGAGAAATTATTTCTTTGGGAATCAACCCATGCTAACAGAGGAAGACATTCGAAGTTTTAGAAATTATGGCTAGGTCCTTTCAAAATCACTTTTGTCCTAGGTGCAAATTCTTATCTTCTAAAAGACTTGGAAGAGCGATTGTTTTCCTATAGTACCAATGGTTCCCACTTGAAACGTTATGTGGAATGAGCTTGAATGATAAACACTACATGGAAATCACTGTTGTATATAGTTTTCTGTTTCACTGTTTTGTTTTTCTTTATTGAATTGATTGTTCATTTTTTGTTGTTTCATTTCTACCATTTCAATTTCTGTTGTTTTCCTTTTGTTTTTTTCTTTTGTTTATCATAAATAATTTTTAGATCCATTTCTCCACAACGATGCCATTCTATAAGTATTGTTGATCAATAACAATTAAGTTACAAAACTGTCATCATGTCCTTTTAAACATCACTGAAATTTATTTCTACTCCAGTATTGTTGTTAGATAGATGATTTGAGTTTCTTCCCTACTTTGTGCTATCCCTTTCTTCCCTCCATCCCAAGATTCAAAAGAGCATACAGTAAAATTTCTCCTTAAAACAAGAAACACTTTTGTTGTGACCAATCAAATGTTATGCATACAGGACCAAATCCCCTCATACGTAACACTTTTCATGAGTTATTCCCAAAGTCCAGGATCATTTTTTCCATTAAGACATATTTTCCCCCCTGTTGCATAATCATTCTGGTCAATAATTCTTTGATCTGTGTTCACTGTTCTGTGAAACTAAATATTATGAGTTCTTAATCTGTCGGAAACAAATTTCCTCGTGGAGTCGCTAGTTTGTTAACGCTCAAAACCACAACATAGGGTACCTTCTTGAAAATGGTTGCAAACGCCTTATGACTTATTATTTAACTGTATCTAATAATATACTAATAGATGGGACTCCTGGTGAAAATTGTGTGACTATGACGAAGAAACAACAATTATGTTTTACATGCTTATGAGTTGGATGAGATGCACCCTACATGTAATTTGCGTTTAAAGTATCTGTCAGAATGATTAATCAAATATGATGATAAAGATGATATGATTTAAAAGGGAATGGTCTTGTTTTTATATAACATTCACAAGTATTATTATGTTACAATTATTTTGAGACAACACCTAAACTCCATGTTTAAGTTATATGTGTGTTATGGTGACTTCATACCACAAGGGTATATGCATTGTTTGAATTGAAATCCATGTTGGAATATTTTATCCACAACAAAATATTTGAGTTATGTCACATTTGAGGTTATAAACAATTGTTCTATGCATTGGTTTAATTGCAAGATTAATTGTATCCCTAGAAAATTGTTCTATATGAAATGGGGTAGTGACAATGGTTGGCGCATTGATAAATTGCAACATATGGAAACTTTGGTATAATTGGCTGCATTAATTGATTTGGATGTTAAGAGTGGACTTGGATCGTACTAGCCATGAATGAAATGTGAAGGGAGAAGTGATGTGCAGTAAATGCACATCACTCAAACTCACCTCAAGCTCGTCACCCTAGTCATTCTTGGATTTCTCTCTATTGGTTGTTGTTGCTCTGATTTTCTCGGTCATGGAGGAGGTATACAAGCTGGTATTTTCTGCTTATGAAATATTTTTCACATGTATGGGGTTTTCTTTCTCTACCATCCATGAACAATTGCTCTGATCTTTAAGTCAATAGTTGGCTCTTGCTTTCTCATGGTCTGTGTATTTCGAAAGCTATTAAAATGAATTCGACTGTGTGTTGGTTGATTTTCAATTTTTGTTTTCCTGTGGTGGTTGCTGTGAGACCATTGGCATTAAAAGAGTCATGGGTGCCTTTTACTGGTGTAGTTGTTCATAGTTTTTCTATGAAAAGTATGTGGTTGGGGAATCCCGAGCCTACTTTGCCTCTGGTCCTTTGTTTTGGGTTTTATTCCTTGTTCGAAAATGGGTTCTCTCTACCCCTTTCCTATGGGATTTTGTGGACAATCTGCCTATATGTTAAGGTTGTTGGTCTTCATGGATAATACACCCACGCATAGTCCTAACTCTATGATTATTAATGTGGAATATTGTGAGTGGAGTAATATTGTTTCGTGCTCTTTTGGGACAAACCCTCAAGTCGTAAACCCACTTTATATTGGACATAGTGTCATTAATGTGTTGTCATTGATGTCAAATAGTATAACAGTATGTAGAGTTCATGTCAAATAAATATATGCAGTATAACAGTTAGCAGAAAATGTCAAAACAGTATGCAGAGACTGAAAATGCCAGACAATATGCAGAGATCAAAGATCAGAAGGAAAAGCACATTGAAAGTATTCAAAGAATGAAAATATCAAACAATATGGAGATATTCAATCTCATAAGCAAGGAAATTAATCAAATATCATAAGGAAGATCACATTGTAGAAATTTTGTCAAGATTGATGGAAATACTGAGTAGTTGATCGATGCACATGAAAAGGTGAGAATCCTCAACAGTCGTCCGATCAAGAAATTGATGGTGCTGATTGTCTCATGTAATAGGATTTATCCCACATTGGAAGTGAGAAAAAGATTATGTGGGTTTATATAGACAACCCACACTATACTTATTCGATGCGTAGTGCAAGGGTATGGCGGGGGCTCTATGTTCTTGGAATCCTTGAGAAGCTCACCAGCTTGGAGCTCAAGATGGCCTGTCAGGCCCCTAACTTTTGGTCAAAGTGACAATAACTATCGATCTGATGATGAAGGATCCCGACTGTTCATTGGAAATATATTTTTATATGTATACATTGCACGTCGGTCATATTGGTGACCATGGGCTTAAGGACCATCAGATATGAAGCAGGAGTTTTGCAATGTTTCTCAGCTGCTAGATCAATATTTTATCTAGATTTAAGTATTAGTCATTGATTTGGAATAAGAAAAGGGGAACTGTTACATCAACGACACTGACCACTTCGGAGAAAAAGGATTCAGAACATATGAGTTCACCCGAAGGCTAAAGTTCAGAAGTCACTCTCAGCTGTCGATTTGAGATACATTTAGAGAGTTAATACATCCGAAGCTACATCACTTCGGGAGTATGTAATTTGGGGGAAACCAATTTCTAAGAACCAATAACTCCTCGAAGCATCGAAGGTCGAATTTAACACTAATTTTTGATCTACTTTAGAGTACTATCAACCGTTGAGACTTATGGAAACGCGTCTTTGATCTGGAAGCCTTATTGATTACAAAGTCTAGAGATCACTGAACATCGAAGTTTCGAAGTGAACGAGGACTATTCATCATGCAAATGAAACATATATCGTCTGATCTATTTTGAAGAAATCTTCTTCAGAAGATTTGAAAGGTTACAATGGCCATAATTCATGAAGGATGAAGTCAAAGAGTAAATAGTGTTCGTCCATCTCAATTCTTGATTAAGTCATAGCCATCGGATTAAGTAGTGGAAGGATAAGTGTAAGGATAAAATCTGTTATCACTATAACAATTTCTGTATGAAATCCAATTTCAGGACTTAGCAAGATGCTAAACTGATGTGGAGGTGTGATAAACTGGAGAACGGGGCCATATCTAGCAGAAGGAGGATAATTCTAGCGGAAGTGCGGAGTTGATGGGACCCGACTAGCCACAGATCGCAGGCACCGTAGATCAATGGTCAGGGATCAATTCAGGTGGAGAACTAGCACGAAGGTTAATTCTTGAAAGAGGGCCAAAAATAATACCGTGGTTTCGGCTCAAGGCCACACGGTGCCACTGGATGCATTTCGGGGCAATAAGAAGTGTACCCCAAACCGCTTTGCCTCATAACCGAAATCAAGAAAGTGTATATAAAGGGATGGACCCTTGTCATTATTTTATGTTTTTGAAAATCATTGGGATGTTGGAAGTTGGCGTGACCTATCCATTCAAACTGAGGCTCGACTATATGGAAAACTCACACATATTCTACTCATTCACTGATATTTTTCACCATCACCATGGACCCTGTAATTGTGTCTGTAATAGAGCAAGATACCATGTCGAACGAAGAAGCCCTAATTGATAGAGATTCAGATGTGTTCGACACCTAAATAACCATCTCGCCCATCTCTGTGTCTAGAGCTAATCTATCAAATAATGTAGGGAAACACATACCCTTTCTCGAAGTAGTCTAGGCCTCCATAGTCCCTTACGTCGTCGAGGTCACATTCACTTTCCTGGAATTCATAGGTTGGTGTGCAAAGAAATACTCATAGGAATATAAAGTCGTCTTAAATAAACTAGGGTTTGACGTCCTGTGTAGAGTAGATATCCTGTCAATTTGATATGCCCTTGATATACCAAAGTCCCCCTCCACAATGTATGAATTGTTTGAAGAAGAAAATCTAATCATGGTTTACCGGGAATGTCCCTCCGAAGTCAAAAACCTATTTTTGAAGACAATTGTCAAACCTGAGCATATTTCTAAGAGTTTGTCCTTGCCAATGAATGTAAATGTCATGGTTATTGAAATCCAATGGGCCTGTTCCATATTGAGTCAGAGTTTAGGTTTGGACAATGACAAATATGTGGTCGAGGTCATGTTAGGTTTTCTGTTAACGTTTTTTCAGTCATAGTCCAGTCAATTAGTTTGCATCAGCTTTGATATATTCATAGTTGATAATGTCCACCAACAGATAGTGAATTTTCAGTCACTAAGGCACTTCAGGTATTACACATACTTTTTGAATATGTTCCTAGAGACAAACAAGAAAGAGTACCTTGAAGCAACATTCATCTCAACTAAATGCAAAAGAATCACAATGCTCATTTCCATAAATAAGATCATGTCCAGAGTTCACAACCTAATTTTCAACGCCATCCTTCCAAGGGTCCTAGACGACATGAAGATTTATTTATAGCCTAATCCAAAGAACATAGTGGGGGACTGGGTGTTGTTCATGCATTCAACAATGATATGGATTTTTGGTTTCCATGATTCCCCCTACCTCTTGCCTATTTTTCTAACACCCAGAGTCTTTTCCCTGGAGTTCATCAGTAAAAGAATCATCTCATAGACAAAAAAAAATTTGAAAATGCATAAGGCATCAAACCTCAAATTTCCTTTCATCATAGGACCCTTTATTGTAAAAAATAGATCCTGCTTATCTCATATCCAGGCCAAACTCAAGGAGTTTGGATTTTCACAGCTACAAGGGAGAAGATACGATCCACATTAGGTCATATCTAAAACAATATTGATGAACAAAAAGGCCCCTTATGAACATGAGTATGTTGAAGGTTTCGACAAATTGGAAAATTTAGAAACATGTGCTGATATGGAAACCATCCTACAGCCTTCTCAAACACAACAAGTGGGGCCAAACCCACAACATAATCCTTAGAAGTGGATACTCCAATTTCCCAAAGTAAGTGTCTACACCAAGAGAAGTAGTTTAGAGGCCCTAGGCATTAACAATCAACAGGTTGTCCCTAAAAAGATGAAGATCACACAATCCCCACAGATAGTGGATCTGGAAGAAGAGGAGCCTAAAGAACAAGTAAGTATGGATATGGTGAAGAGTGGCACCAGAAATGAAGAAGTTGGTAAAGGAAGCATGACGCAAGGTGAAAGAATCTCAAGAGCTTTCAGCAACAAAAAACACATCTTTGATAAGGCACCTGGAGCAGTCTATCAATCTAAAGAAGATTTGGCAAGGCAATATGATGAGAAAGGAAACTTGGCCATGAGTGAAATAAGAGAGTTGATCCCTGAGGTAGAAAGAATTTCTCAACACAAGTCTTCTCTGTTCACAGTCAGGGATGTAGAGAAGAGGACACTCAACATAGCAGTTTCAGATGAGGATAAAGTGTCTGAGGTTAAGATGCATTGTGACAACATTAGTGCTCCAGACAAGGTGAAATTCCACAGCAACACTAGTGACATGATGTATTATGATTACTTGGGTATGAGCTTGAAGAATTCAAAGCTGTCAACTCATGCACTTAAGTTGGAGGGGTAGTTGAGATAAGAGAAAGCATCCAACAGAGCTTGGAAGACTCAAGTCAAGAGATTAGAATCTGAAGGCCCTTAGAGAGTGAAAGCCTCCTTAGAAGAGAAAGACAATTTGATTCAATCTTGAAGAAAAAACTAAAAATTTCTGCCACAGAGCATCCACAAACTGCAGAATTGGTTGCTCTAGAACAAGAGAAGGAGACATTTCGACAAGAATCATTGAATTACAAGGCCAAGGTATTAAAACTGGAGAAAGAAAAGGAAAATTGGTCACAAGAACAGACAAAAGTACCAAACATGGATGTAGTTGTACCTTCTACTACAAAAACTAGGCCAAGAACTGAAGGACTGGTCCAGGAAATGTCCCAAGTCAACATGAAGGTGGGAGAGATCAAAGGTCAAAAGGAAGATATAGAGAAGCTGTAGAAAGAAATGAAAACAAAGGATGAAAGGGTGGCTCAGTTCCAGAAGGAGAATCAAGCTTTGCAAAAAAGAGTAAACAAGATGAAGACAAGGTTGAAAGGAAAAGGACCGTTGCAAGGAGATAAACACATCATTTGAGATTCTATTGCTGCTTAAGCTTCTAAGTTCAGGGTGTACTTGAACTTCATTAATGACAAAGATAACATGATCATCACAACCAGCAATAGATGCACTATTATAAATGAGACCTTCGCTAGGAAACCATCAGAGTGGGCCCAAAATGATATAAACTTGTTGAATTCCATCCCTCTACAAAACTTCAGACCATTGGGGTCAAAGAAAGGACTACATTGATCATTTGGGCCAGGAGGGTCATTTCCAAGCATAACTTGCTTAAATTAGTTCAAACCAAGGCCATGCATATGTAGTAGAGTATACATGAATTCAAAGATCTATTTGAAGAGTTGTTCATCAAAGGATGCCCACCATTTTGGGATGGCAAAGG
Source organism: Picea mariana (assembly GCA_032191745.1). Lineage (NCBI taxonomy): Eukaryota > Viridiplantae > Streptophyta > Pinopsida > Pinales > Pinaceae > Picea > Picea mariana. The sequence goes on from JASDQU010101183.1 coordinate 76,357, forward strand.
AAAATTATATGATCAGGAGGAATACAACTCCCACCTCTCCCAATGTAGAATGGATCACTCTAAGTTTGAAATACTGGAGGAAAAATTGAAAGGAGGCACCCTGGTAGAACGTTTGACCACATATTTTGAGATCTTGAATCAGTTTAAGCCATCAAAGATTGGGATTCCAGCCATGACTTATGCCTCTTGCATTGACCTAGATATCCTAATCAAGGAAATGATGAACTATGATATCCCTTTCGACTTGCAGTGGAAGGAGATAGTGTGGATGGGCAAGACGAAATGCAGTTTCCCAAGAACCAACAAATAACCTCTAAGTGTCACCAAATTGGCAGATTCGACAGAGGGCCAAAGAAGGACAGATGACAAAGACAGAAGTTGAGAAGTCAGAGAAATCGAGCGTTAGTTTATGGAACTTTTTTGATTAATCATTGTAAATCGGTTCACATACCGAAACTGTCAGTTGAAATTATTGTAGTCAATTTTAGAAGCTAGAACGTTTCAGTTCAACTATTGTAATCAATTTCTAATTGAAAGGAACTCGAATTGTATAAATGATAGAAGTTCCAAATGTATTAATGTTGGAAGAAGTGCAAGGGCACATTTTAATTTTTTTGAATTCAATTGTAATTTTCTGAAGTTGAATTGAATATATATGCAGAAGCTTTTGAAGTCTCTATGAAAAGATTCTAATGGTGGTGATATGAGTTTTGTCTTCTCTCATTGTATGTATTTCCTGTGTTCTCTAATTCATTTTCATTTTATTCTATTTAAATTGGATAGTTAAAAGCTCAGAATTCATCTCTTGATGCTCTCGGCTGAAGAAATTCAAACTGTGTAATTTTCTTCCTAACTAATTCAAAATTCATTTCAGTAATGCTCTGATGCAGTTACTTGTTTTCCCATTCTTCTTACACTCAACATAAATACAATTTTTAACTCAGATTCAACACCTCATTTAGCCTTTATCCTCTGGATAATTCTACCTACCAGACATTGTTTTATTTCACTTTCAGAATTTTGACTCCATATCCCTAAGTGTCCCTCCCCTTCTTGGCCAACAAATTTATAAAAAAAACCCAAAACAAAACCAAATATAGTCACTGATTGCTAAAGAAATATCAAGTGATGCAAGATAGCCCTCTCTGAGCTGAGAAGGATAGTACCCAGCTCTAAATTTGGTCGAAACAATTACCTCTGTCATTTTTTTATCAGCCAAACAAATTTACAGAGTGATAACATTATGGCACCGTTGTTAGGGAGCGTAAGTGAAATATTCCCTGGGAAAGAACGACTTAAATATTTAGATTGGATTCCTGAGGGTGACAGTGAATCAAAAACCTTATTGGCTGAGATTATTTTTTCCCTAGAGACTCCATTACCAAGAGACCAGTTGCACGAAGCATTTTGAGCTAGGAATCCTGGCTCCCAAGAGAATTCACACCAGGATAAACCCAGACCCAAAAGATGTAATCCCTATGTCTGATCTTGAAAATCTTGTACACAAAAGAAAAGAAAGATAAATAAGCCCACATTTGCATTTAGACAGATATCTATCCTTGCCCAAAGATGGAGTAACAAGCATTGAAGATCTTGAGTTTGATGTAAAATTTGAGCAAACTCTGTTAAGAACCAAATCTGAATCTTGTTTGAACGAAGTCATCTTTGACGAAAATATATTCCAAGATTTAATTTTAGCTGCCTCTACCAAACCTCTTGTGATACACACTCAAAAACAACAACCACTTCAATCCCTCAAAACAACCATGGTAGCTAGGTTTTCCCCTCTCGTACTCCCTGCTTAGTTACATGATTTGCCCCGGGAGTATAATCTAAGGATTAAGTTGTATGATGTTGAAGGCAACATGTCAACCCAGAAACATCTAAACTGGTTTAATGATTTCATAGACTTAGAAGAAGTATGTTTTGAAGATGCAAAAATGAGTTTGTTTTCAAAAAGTCTTGCAGGAGAAGTGAGAAAGTGGTTTAGAGCTCTCCCAACAACTAGTATTGTAGATTTTGAGGCCTTTGAAACCAATTTTCTTGCAAAGTGGGGCGACAAGAAAAAACCCCTTCAGTTGTTGACTTAGTATAACAACATGAGGAGGTCACCTAACGAAATAGTGCATGAATTTTCAACCAGATTTGTAAAGGTCTATAATATGATTCCTACTGAGGTAAACCCACCCACCCCCCCCTAAAGCTGTTCAACTCAGGTATGCTGATTCGTTTGAAAGTGATTTCTCTTTATTGTTGAGGGAAAGGAGATTTGCTTCATTAGATGACATGATGAACGATGCAATAAAAGTGGAAGTGAATATGATGTCTTCAGGGAAGATCAAAGATGACTCTGACAGGGACATGAAAAAGGTTCAAGATAAAGAACAACCTTCAACCTCACAAACATCAGAAGAAAGGTTTGAAATGATGATGAAAACTATGGGAAAAATGATGGAGAGAATGGATGTAGATAATAATCCTAACACTCGAGAACAGGCTGATGGTCCACCCAGAAATCAGAGAAGACATGCAATCCCACAAATCAGATAAAGAGATCAGAGAAATCAATGGGATCATAGAAATCATGGAAATCAGAGGGATCAACAAATAATACCACCTTTTTAAATAATTATGTAAATGAAAATTATGATGACAATTTTGAAGGCAACATGCATTGTTGTGATGGTGATGAGATAAAGGTATTTTTGGCTAAAGAAGAGCATGACCAGTTCATGGATGCTAATGAAATTTTCATGAAGGAAAATGATGACAGGTTGTCAGTAGAAGTAGAAGATTACCAAACAGGGTTGCAGAATGCCATCGTGCAATTCCAAAGAAATTATAATATTTGAAATCAGAAAGTTCCTGCGAACTCCCCAAAGGGAAATCCTCCAAAGGGAAACCCCACCAAAGAAGCTCAGAGTAACATACCCTCTTCAAGTCATCCCAAAAAGGACTCTACTACAAAAGATGTTGTGGACAAAGGAAAGAAAAAGGAAGAATCCCAGAAAAAGGTACCTAAAACAAGAAGGGAGACAGTCACCAAAGAGGTAGAGAAAACCTCATCCTCCTTTAATTTTGAAAGTGAGATGGCCAAGATTAAAATTTCTATACCATTCAATGAATTGATCAAGAAAAGTGAATATAGAAATCAGATCATCAAGATTCTCAAGATGGAACAAAATTATGACACTTTGAACATACAATATGATCACCCARCCATCTTATTTGGCCCACGTGTAGAGGAAAACAGTAATGCTGAAGAGGTCCCCCCTTTCTATGTCAGCCTGAAAATTCATGATATGACTCTGCACAATTCCATGTTGGATTGAGGAGCATCCCATAACCTAATTTCCAAGTTGGTCATGGACCAACTAGGCCTTGACATCAYAAGGCCTTACAAAGATTTTTTCTCCTTTGATTCAAGGAAGGTGAAGTGCCTAGGTCTTATCAAAGATCTGGTGGTGTCTTTAGCTCAAATTCCAACAAAACATATGGTCATGGATGTATTGGTTGCTGATATTCCTCCCAATTTTGGCATGTTATTATCCAGGTCATGGGATGCAAAGTGGAAGGGAACTTTCCACATGGACATGTCATACGCCACCATCCCTTTATTTGGTCAATATAGGAGGTTGTATAGAGAGGTTTTTCTCAAATACATGGTAAACAAAAAGTCACAATCGAATAATCATCCCATCTACTCTGTGGAAACAAATTTGGGGTATTCTATTTTCTTCAATGATCTATGTTTCAAAGAGAAAGGGCTAGAGATCGATATGGCTATCAAAGATAGATCTGATCAGCAGATTGAGAAGTTTTCAGAGAATCACAACAGTGAAAAATATGAGATGTGGAGCATGAGCTTCGATGAAGATGTCAACAGAGAGGGGGCAGGAGCGGGTGTATGGATTAACCCCCCCTAGGTTGGCTACCAAACTGTGCTCTTATAAGCTGGCTTTTGATTGCAAAAACAATATGGATGAATATGAGGCATTGGTATTAGGATTCAAATATTTAAAATAAATGGGTGCTAAGAAGATAGTTGTTCATGGGGATTTTGAGTTGATCATAAATCATTTGAAGGGAATATATCAAGCCAAGCACCCTAGATTAAGAGCATATAAGAATACAGTGCTTGACCTGCTTGAATAATTTTCAGAATATAGCTTCTCAATGATTCCAAGGGGTCAGAATCAGATTGTTGATGCCCTCGCCACTTCAGCTTCAGTTTTTAAAATTCCAATATTTCCTAGAAGGGGATATGAGGTTGAGATCAAGAACAGACCAACAGTGCCTGATAATATTAAGTATTGGTAGGTTTTTGAAGATGATAAACAAATAGAAAGTTTCCTTAAAATGGAAAATGGATTTGAAAATTTGAACATTGATGAAGAATATTGTGATGAAGAGGTGGATGTAGCTGCTTTCATAAAGGATGTTTACTTTGAAAATCAGATTGCAGGTAGAGATATAGTTCAGTTGAAGAGTAACATCATTCCCAAGGGTCTGGTCCCATTGGAGAAACTCTTTTATAATAATGATGTGGCCAAGAGTCCAAAAATTATAGTAAATGAAGGGGATGTTGAAGATTGAAATATTGGGACCTAGGAGGATTCCAAGATCATTAATCTATCCAAAACACTCAKCCCTATAATCAAGGATAAATATATCAATTTAATGAAAGAATTCCCTGACATTTTTTCCTGGAGCTATGAAGATCTGAAAGTTTATGACACAAGTATAATCCAACATGTGATCCCAATCAAAGAAGATCGCAAGCCTTTCAAACAAAAATTAATAAGGATAAATCCTTTGTTACTTTCCTTGATTGAGAAAGAGATAAAGAAGCTATTTGAAGCCAAGATCATAGTATCCTTGAGGTTTTCTAAATGGGTGGAAAATCTGGTGCCAGTCAGAAAAAAGAGTGGGGAAATAAGGGTGTGTGTGGACTTTAGAAATCTAAACAGGGTGTCTCTAAAGGACAACTACCCACTGCCTAAGATGGATCACATTTTACAGAAAGTGGTAGGTTCTCATAAAATGTCAATGTTGGATGGTTTCTCTAGATACAATCAAATTATGGTGTACCCTGATGATCAAGAAAAGACAACATTCACAACACCATGGGGTACATTCATGTATGCCAAGATGCCTTTTGGGATCATGAATGCAGGGGCAATATTTCAAAGAGCTATGGACATAGATTTTGCTGATGAGAAAGACAAATTCATTGTTATCTACTTAGATGATATCACTGTGTATTCTGTTTCGGATTGAGAACACCTCAAGCATCTAAAAAGGGATTTTCAGAAGTGTAGAAAGTTCGGTATCTCTTTGAACCCCAAGAAGTCAAATTTCTCCATGGAAGAAGGAAAGATGTTGTGCCACATTATTTCAAAGTAGGGGATAAAGATAGATCCCAACAGAGTTGAGGGAATCTAAAAAATTGACATACCCAGAAGTAAAAAAGAGGTGCAATATTTTCTGGGAAAAGTGAATTTTGTGAGAAGGTTGATCCCTAACTTGGCTGAAATCATAAAGTATATTACTAAGATGCTCAAGAAAGGAAATGAAATAAAGTGGACCCCTGAGGCCAGAAAATCCTTTAAAGACATTAAAGTGGCATTGACCAAGGATCCAGTACTGGCCAATCCTAATTTTGAAAAGGACTTCATATTGTTCTCTTTTTCCCCAGAACACATGATTGCTGGTGTTTTACTACAAAAAGATGAGCAGAATTTTGAGAAGCCCATAGAATAATACAAAAGGAGATTGAGGATTCTCCCTTGAATTGTGATATCATGGAGAAGCAAGCATATGCACTAGTCAAGGCCTTGAAAGAGTTCATAGTTTACATTTTGCATTCCCATACTATTGCTTATGTGCCCAGTAGTTCTGTGAAAGACATCTTAACCCAACCTGATCTTGAAGGAAAAAGGGGTAAATGGATAGTTGTGTTGTTAGAGTATGACCTTGAGATCAAACCTATAAAGTTGATCAAGGGACAGGGGCTTGTAAAGATGATGGCACAGACCAATTATGAACTCTTAGGAACAAATTTCATTACTAACTTGTCAGCAGGTGTAGAGGAAGAGAGAGCTCCTCAAATATCCCATAAATTTCTCAACTCCCCATGGTATGATGATATTATTTATGTGTTGAGAAATTTGTAGGCCCCTCCTGAATTGAGTAAAACAATGGCCAGGTTCTTAAAGATGAAGGCAACCAAGTTTTGTATGGTAAATCAATCTCTATATTAGAAGGATCCAGGGGGAATTTTACTGAGCTGTTTGCTGGAAGAAGCAGATAAGACCATCAGAGAGTTCCATAAGGGTGACTGTGGGGGCCACCATTATTGGAAAATCATTGTGCACAAGATTTTGAGGGTTGGGTTCTATTGGCCTAGAATTTTTTTCGATGTCTATAAAGAGGTTTCAAGATGTCATGAATGTCAAATTTTTGATGGGAAAAGAAAATTGCATTCACTGCCTTTGAAACCCATCTCTGTTGAAGCACCTTTTAGACAGTGGCGCCTTGAGTTTATAGGAGAGATACATCCGCAGTTCTCATCTCAACAAAAATGGATTCTGACAACAACATATTACTTCACTAAGTGGATTGAGGCAGTTCCCACCAGGGATGCAACAAATGTTGTTATCATCCAATTTTTGGAAGACAATATTTTGTCTAGGTTCGGGTGTCCCATTAAAATCATCACAGACAATGCAACATCATTTCAGTCCAAAAATATGGAGAAATTTTGTATTGAATAAAACATAACTCTTGGCCACTCCACTTCTTATTACCCTCAAGGCAATGGGTTGGCTGAGTCATCAAACAAGAGCTTAACCAGAATTATAAAAAAGTTGTTGCAAGATAGAAAAAAATCTTGGCACAAGAAGCTCATCCATGCACTATGGGATGACATAATCACCCCAAAGAGATCTATCGCCACTTCACCTTTTTAGATTGTTTAAGGCATAGAGGTTGTTTTTACTACTACATTGGGGTTGCCAGTGATGAGGTTGTTACAAGAACAAGATGCAGAAACAAATGCCACTCGGAGAAGAAAGGATCAACTAATCAGTGTCCAACAAACCAGAGAAAAGGCCTTTAACAATGCTCAGCTGCACCAAGACAAGATCAAAAAATCTTTTGACAGACATACCAAGGAGGATGAATTCAAAATGGGAGACTTGGTATTAATATGGGATGCTAGAAATGAAGACAAGGGAAAGAATGGGAAATTTGACCACCTATGGCTGGGACCCTTCAAAATCATGGCGTACCATGAGAATAATGCCTACCTGATATAAGAAAGTAATGGAGACATTGTTGGAGGAGGGTCTGTGAATGGAAGGTTCCTCAAACATTATATCGTTTAGGAAAATCATCACCTTTTCTATTCATTGAACATAATCGTTTTTCATTTTTTGAATGAAGAAATTGAAATAAAAACAGCATGACTGAAGCCCGAGGTGAAGGCACTGAGTTATGCTGAGTAGATTTTGAATTTTCTGAATAAAGGTTGCTAGATTCAAATTTCAGGAATAAATCACAGCCCAATGGGTAGGCACCCAATCTACCATTCTTTTCTACCTCGTGGGGAGGATACCATCCTCAGTTGGAGCCCATGTTATCACTATAACAATTTCTGTATGAAATCCAGTTTCAGGACTTAGCGAGATGCTAAACTGATGTAGAGGCGTGATAAACTGGAGAATAGGACCATATCTAGTAGAAGGATGCTAATTCTAGCGAAAGTGAAAATTTTATGGGACTTGGCGGGCCATAGATCGCAGGCACCACAGATCAACAATCAGGGATCATTTTGGGCGGAGAACTAGTGCAGAGATTAATTCTTGAAAGCGGGCCGAAAATAATACCGTGGTTTTGGCTCGGGGCAACATGGCACCACCGGGTGCATTTTAGGGTGATAATAAGTTTACCTCAAACTGCTTTGCCCCGTCCCTGAAATCGGGAAAGTGTATATAAAGGGGTGGACCCTTGTCATTATTTTATGTTTTTTCAAATCATTGGAACATTGGAAGTTGGTGCGATTGCTCCATTCGAGCTGAAGCTCGACTATGTGCCAAACTCACGCATCTTCGGCTCATTTACATGCATTTTTCATTGTCACCATGGACCTTGTAATTGTGTCTATAGTAGAGAAAGATCCCACGTCGAATGAAGAAACCCTAATTGATAGAGATTCAGATGTGTTCAACACCGAAATAACCATCTCGCCCATCTCCGTGTCCAAAGCTAATTTATCAGATAATGTAGGGAAACATATACCCTTTCTTGAAGCATTCCAGGCCTCCATAGTCCCTTACACCATCGAGGTCGCATTCCCTTTCCTGGAATTCATAGGTTGGTGCACAGAGAAATACTCACAGGAAGAGAAAGTCATCTTAAATAAACTAGGGTATGACTTCCCCTACAGAGTAGATGGCCTGCCAATTCGATATGCCCTCAGTATACCAGAGTCCCCCTCCATAGTGTCTGAACCATTTGAAGAAGCAAATCTAATCATGGTTTATCGGGAATGTCCCTTTGAAGTCAAAAACTTATTTTTGCAGATAATTTTCAAACCTGAGCATATTTCTAAGAGTTTGTCCTTGCCAATGAATGTAAATGTCATGGTTATTGAAATCTAATGAGTCTATTCCATATTGAGTCTGATTCTAGGTCTGGAAAATGACAGATATGTGGTCGAGGTCATGTTAGTTTTTCTGTAAACATTTTTTCAATCAAAGTCCAGTCAGTCTGTTTTCATCAGCTTTGATAAATTGATAACTGATAATCTCCACCAACAACTAGTGAATTTTCAGTAACTATGGAACTTCAGGTATTACACATAGTTTCTAAAGATGTTTCTGGAGACAAACAAGAAAGAGTTACCTAAAACATCATTCATATCAACTGAATGCAAAATAATCACAATGCTCATTTTCATAAATAAGATCATGTCTAGAGTTCACAACCTGGTTTTCAACGCCAGCCTACCAAGGGTGCTAGACGACATGAAGAGTTATTTACAACCTAGTCTAGAGAACATAGTGGGGGACTGGGTGTTGCTCATGCATTCAACAGTGATATGGATTTATGGTTGCCATGAATCCCCCTACCTTCTGCCTATTTTTCTAACACCCAGATCATTTTCCCTGGAATTCATTAGGCAAAGAATCATCTCAGAGACAAAACAGTTCCTGAAAATGCACAAGGCATCAAACCTCAAATTTCCTTTCATCATAGGACCCTTTATTGTAAGAACTAGATCCTTCTTATCTCAGATCCAGGCCAAAATCAAGGAGTTTTTATTTGCACAACTACAAGGGAGAAGATATAATCCACATCATATCATATCTAAAACAAGATTGATGAACAAAAAGGCCCCTTATGAACATGAGTATGTTGAAGGTTTCAACAAATTGGCAAATTTAGAAACATGTGTTGATATGGAAACCATCCTCAATCCTGCTCAAACACAACAAGTGGGGCCAACTGATGGGTGTTCTATATGCACTAAAAACACACTAAAAACCCTCAATTAAATTGTCAACCCGAGGTAAGTAAACTTAGAGTTGTAGAAAAATATATGCCAAGGTAGAAGGGCTGGTAGCAATATAGTCTAACTAAGAAAGTGGCTATCTAAAGGCTAATCTATTCAAGAAAAGATATCTAATGAGAAAACCCTACTAAGCAACTTGAAACTATGTAACCTAAGTACTTTTGGATCAAGGATAGATGGATAGTTCTAAGAAAACAAGTAAAAACCATGCTTGAAGCAAACTAGTTCATAACAATAAGCAAAAACAACTATTAAGCATAACAATAAGAAAATAACAAAAGCAAACTACTTTAACTTGCCTAACTAAATTCAATGAGCAATTACCTTATAAAAGAAAGTAAATAAACAAGCAAGCAATTATTCTATTAAATCAAGTAAGCAAAACAACTAGCTAACCTATTAAAGCAAGTGAACAGCTAACTACCCTAACATAACTTCTACTGCAAGTAAAATAATTAAAAATTCTCATTGAACAACTATCTATCCTAAGAGATGTAACATATTTTACCACTAATTGAAGCTGTAAAACCCTACAGAAGATGGCGGCAGCCTCCTCCGTAGCTCTGCACGCTTCTTCGCGAGAGCTCGGCCCTCACCCGAACTCTCCCTCCAGATGCCCCACTGTTCGACGCCCAGGCGACCCCTCCGGCTCCCCGTCTAGAGCTCTTCCCTCCTCCGTTCAGCCATCTCCAACAGCAGTGACTGGTGCGTCCTCTGCTACTCCTTTGATACCCTCTCCGACCTCCTTCAAAGGTGCGGTCTGTCAAGGACGCTCTGCTGGCTTTCCTCTTGTGGTCCGTGAAGCTCCAGATCCAGTGATCCTTGTACCTCAGGAAGTGGTGGTTCATGAAGGCTTCTTTAGATCTAATTCTCTGTTTTGTAGGTTCAATGGCCTCTGTCCTCGCCTGGCAGATCTGCATTCTTGGATTGCTTTAGAATGGACTCCTCTCCTCGAAGACGAAGCTCATGTTCTCCCTTGTGTAAAAGGTTTCTTCGTAGTGATTATTGCCTCTGCTAAGGATAGAGATTTGATCTACAGTTTTGGGCCTTGGTTCTGGGGCAGGTCGGGTTTGTCTGTGCAGCTCTGGACCCCTTCTTTCGACCCCTCCTTAGCTTCCATCCCTACGGCCCCTGTGTGGGTAAGGCTCCCTGGTCTGCCTATTCATTTTTGGGGTGATTCTTCTCTTAGCCATATTGGAAATGCTCTTGGAAAATTTTATAGTAGCAGTCCGGAAACTAAATGTGGCTTCACTACCTATGCACGGATCTGTGTAGAGATGGATTTCAGTAAAGGATTCCCAGTGTGAATCACTCTTCAAGGGATTAATTATTCTTGGATGCAGAAGCTCGACTATGAGAATCTTCATTTTAGGTGCAGAAGTTGTTTTGAAACATGGCACTTAGCCAACAACTGTCAGAAACTCCTTGAGAAAAACAGAAACCCAAAGAATCAACGCAAACCCACATGGTGGGTAGGAGCTCTTCCTGAGCATCAAAGCATAGAACCGGCTAATGATACCTCAAGCGAGGAAGATATAGAGATTGTACCACAGGAAATGGAACAAGTCACCTATGTTCAAGAGCAAGAACCTCCTCCCCTAAAAAGCCCAAGGGGAAGGCCCAGGCAGAAACTGATCCAACCATAATGCCAGGCATATCTCAGCCCGAACACTAGATCTCAAGTTGGGTTGACTTAGCAGATGAAGAAGGCCCCGACTTAACTGATGAAGAAGGCCCTCCACGACCGAAGGAAAGCCAATCTCATCAAAGCAAAGAATGGCAGACCATGTCAAAAAGGAAAAAAAAAAACAACTTTCAAGTCAGAAAGGATGTAATGACCCGCAGTCGAACCGGGTCACTGAAATAGTATGGTTTTCCAATATTATAAGTTATTTCTATTTTAGTTCAATTAGGTTTGTCCCTCTGAATTACCAGGAAACTTTCAGATGCAATGAACGCAGTGGTTTCCCCACTGTTTTTTAATATAAAACTCTAACCGTTTCTTTCAAAAAAAAAAAAACTATCTATCCTAAGAGGCAAGTGAACTATATTCTTAATTCAAACTTCAAAACTATTTCTAATTCATAAAGGAAATCTATCTAACTGAAAGCAAGAAGAACTAACAACTAACTTTTGATCTATGATAAACAAACTACTCTTTAATCTATCAAAGAAAAATACTATCTATCCTACAGTAGCAATAAAACTATCTTCTGATCTACGAAAGCAAGAAACTATATCTTCTGATCTATGAAAGAAAGAAACTATATTTTCTGATCTACGAAAACAAGAAACTATTTTTTAACCTATGAAATCTCAAATATAGTGTTGGTGGTTGTGTGAATGTCTCCGGTGTCATATAATATCTTGATGGCACTTGACAACAAAGGATAATTCCAGAGGTATAATCTCTACACTGATCTCAATAGCAAAGTGAAAGGTATGGATTAAACAATCCAATGAGAATTTAGCCATTATGGAAACAATGTTAATTACCTTGCATATTCATGTGATTATTAACCATCAATAGTATAACGAGATCATAATTGTACTTCTATACTATGTAAGGAAAATTCATACTTAAACTCAACCATTAACTAAGAATTGTAATTGCAATCTAATTCTAGGAAAGAAAATACATAAAGTGAAACTATGCTATATCTATCTTAACAATTCAAACTGCAATAAAGAAAATGCTTAAGAATAGAAATTAAAACATGACATTAAAAAGTAAACTAACAAATACATTAATCAACAACTAATTAAGGAAGATTTACCTAAAAATGAAATAAGTAATCTATAATTAGAAACTGAAATTAATCCTATCCATCCATCAAATCCTTGTTAAAGAAAACTCAAATTAAAACTTTGTTCTACTCTGTTTTAAATTTAATTCAAAAATCATAAATAAAACATAATCTAATATCTAATTGCACACGGGGTTAGTCTATGAATTTGAAAATTCGTTCCTAACTACAAGATCAACGCATGCTAACACAATCCTTCATACTAGCTTGCAAAAGAGAGTTAAAATGATTAAACAACAACAACAAATTAATTAACAAAATAACAATGCATGTACAGGAAATAAAGAGAGACATCTAAGCTATGAAATACATGAACAACTTAAAGGACGATTACCAAACTGTTGGTGGGCCCCCAGCAAGTCGTGGTCACTTCCTAAAAGCACACCATGAACTCAACAATTTGATTTCACCATGAAAACTCAAAAACACAGTTTTATATAATCTAGCAATGAGAAATGGAAAAACAAAGTAAAATCGTATTTTTCTCTATCACACTAGTTCTTCGACTGTTTTTTTTCTATCTGACCACCACGGTGGTATTTATAATATTTATAGACCAAGTGGTCGACTAAAAGAGGGTCGAACCACTTCTAAAATTGACAAATTACATTAATGGTGCCCTAACTACCGAAATAGAGTGAGCCAATAATCGCCCTACTTAACAACTTAAACTAAGTTTTCAAGGGTTCAGTAGCTGTAGGGGGAAATCACGAGAAAAACCCATGTTCCTGACTCACCCATTACTAGCCACCAATACCATAACCACCAAATCACCCACCATTTTTGTGCAAGATGCAGTGCTGGACGAAGTGACGGACCGGGTACCAGATCAAGTACTGGAAGGAGTGTGGGACTGAGTGTTAGAAGTAGAAACGTAATGCATTTTTCCCTTGTAACACCAAAAACCGTGAATTTGATCCTTGTGATCATAAAAACATGATGAATTATACTCAATATCAACATTAAACATGAATCATACATACTTGGTGTAGATCATACCATTTTAGCACAAAATTCTTCAAAAATCTTCTCCAAAACATGAAAAACACATATGTACATTCAACAAAAGTGTCTAATAACTGTCATAAAACTGATCATATCCTGGGCTCAACATTACCTCCACACTTACAATTTTGTAGGTCCCATTGAAAACAAAAATAAATTACCCCTCGTGACTAGGCTTGCTGAGGAGGATTAGCTTTGGAAGCTTCTCCTTCCTACTGTGAAGACTTTGCCTTATGCCTCTTGTATTGCTTCAGTTGTGCTCTGAGGCTGCGGTTGGAGTTGGTCATCGCATCAACCAACTGTTGAAGGGAGTTAAGCTTTTCTTGGAGGACTGCATTGTCATGATGGAGGTGTGTGTCTATTGTCTTCCTTTCTTCCAACTATTGGAGAAGCTGTTGGTTTTCTTTTTGTAGCTACTCAATGGCTGGGGCGGAATCGGTGATCTTGGAGGAAGGCTTAGATCTTTTGAGGGATGTGGATAATCTATCAGTCTTAGGATCTAGAGTAGGCATGGGTGAAGTAAGAGTGATGGGGGATTGGTAAGGATAGGTAGGTTCTGATTTTGTCTTTCTTAGTGGCTCTAATCCATCCACAGAAACTTCCCTAAGTCTCTTATGATGGCTCTCAAGATCAGAGGACACTTGGATAGGATCCGAAGTAGGCATGGGTTATGCATAAGGTTTTGTTCTTGTGCTCTGGGTACTCTTTCAAAAGGGTCCTTTACCAAATTGATTGGCTCCCCTCCTATTTGTGGGAACAATGGGAAAGTCTTGTTGGATTACTTCTTGGATATTTTTAGGTGTAGGATCAAGAGAGATTGAAGGCATTGGGGGGTTAAAAATAGGCTTCTTTTGGTCCTTGCTCTTGGTATTTTTACCCGATGAAGAAGTAGGGATATCAACAAGTTTTTTGTATTGTTCCAGCAAGGAGAGGGTTTGTACAAGGGGGTTTGGAGGTCTTGGAGAGCGAGGCTTGGATGGAGAGATAGTTCTTAGGCTAAGTGGATTTTTTCCGGTCTTAATTTTCAAGTGAGGGTTTGAAAATTAATAGATAAATGCATCCCAAGTTTGCCCTTGTTTCTCTAGTTCGGCTAGAACAAGGAGTTTGATCAAGCCATGGTGAAAGAGATTGTTGTCGGGGTTATTCACATTCTTTCTCACTTGAGAGGACATCTTCTCCAAGATTTTTAGAAAATAGAAGGGGAAGTTCAAAGGTTTGTTGAACTGAAAATGAGCCAGCAATCTGAAATGACAAGCTTTGAAAGTGGAGTATCTACCTTTGCATGTAATCAACCTTGTGATGATTATGAGAGGGTTGATCAATTCCACCTTTATCCACTCCCTAGAATATCCTTTTGCTTCTGAAATGTTCTCGAATTCGGGCTTAAAAACCCTGTTATAACTTGAGCGTGACAGTTGGTGGTTTTTGAACCATCTATCTCCCATTCTTGGGAGCTTTGTGGTTGCAGCAATGGACTCTTCTGAGAATTCAAAGGAAAGAGACCCCACACGTGTTGTCTTCCCATCAAAACCAAGGGAAAATTGCATGGAAAGGCTGCCATCATGGCCCTACAAGTTAGACAAAAATGGTGCCCAACCTACATGCAAAAACACCTCTCTGCATTGTGCAAATTCGGGAATGGAAAAAATATCCACATAGGAAGATGGTTCATACCTCCTAGGCATTGTGGTAGAGGGGAAATTCACCAAGAAAGGGAGTGATCGAGCCAAGAGATGGCATGAATTGGGAATGGGCCGAACATGATTTGAACAGGGGAAGAAATGGCAGAGGTTGGGCATGATTTCTTAACACAGAGCAGAGAAAATGGCAAGGGTGAATTGAGATAATGGTTACCTAGCTCGAATTTGAATGCACCTATGGTGGAGTAAGTTGCACACATGTGCAACACACGAGCTGCCATGTGTGGGAATTTTTGAATTCAAAGGCTCGTTTTTGGGGGCAATGTAATGATGTGCAGTTAGATAAATGTCCAAGTCTTTTTACTTGGACATTTGATCATGAACATATAAAGCATCTTCAATCAATTGCATGCAACCCATTCAATTGAATGTAATTGAGTTGTAGTTACCTGGAATCTAGGACAGTTACTGGTGTGTAATTCATATGGTACTTCATTCAGCACCTCATATGACATTTCATATGGCACCTCATACGGTACTTCATATGATACCTCTGTGTTAAGTACATTTTCACTTCTTATAATGCCTAGCCTGCAAATTTGAAGTGTTTTTGACAATCAAAGTGGTAAATGAGAAGAGGCAGAATGTTCCCTTGTTGTTAATTTTTCCATCATGCTCACTCAATCCTCTTGCATATGACATATAATGTCAAACCTACAATGAACAGGTTATAGCAAGCATAAAACATGTATTGTCAAACCTACAATGTACAACTTGTAATGAAAGATAAAGAGATAAAGAGTGGTCTGTTAAGTATATGTTCAGTAATTTATACCACACAAGAGTTTAGCACTTCAAAAATAAAATGACTATTAATGTAATAACCCGTATTGTGGAAATAATACAAAAATTCTTGCAAAGATTTATTTCTCTAGGCAATGATCATTTATCAGCTCATGAACCCCTCCCCCACACCTAAGTATTGTGACACCTCACAATCAAAAGTATAGGAAACCATTTAGTATCCACCAATAACCGAATATTTATAGTATGTCAAGTGGAAAGCTAAATTTCACAGATTGGTCTAACGAGACGGTTAGAAGATGGCCCCACCTATAGGATAAGAGATCCTGTTATAGATAAGAAGAGGTAGGCAAGAGAATTTCAAGATAGTCTTAGAGTTGTTTCCCAATGGAAAGTTTATGGAGTTCATTAACCTTAGCTTAACCACACATACTTCATGTCAACTTTGTTTGCAAGTAATGTCGTACATCAGAACAAGTTTAAATTTATTATTTATTTTTTTCATATTACCATCCTCGCTAGGTAGAATGCCCTGCTGCCAGAAAGCTTGTTCAGTACTCCGACAGGTTTAACTAATCATACCACAGGCCGGTACCCGTTGCCAGCAGACCTGTTCAGTATCCCGACAGGTTAGCCTCTTACACCCTCAGAGACTGGCCCTCCAAATTTTAAGATTTTAGTATAAGATTGCTTTATGCAAGAAGATGGGGGATCAGTTCTGAAAACAATGTTTTATTTCTTTTTTTCAATTGGGATGGTATTTATGTTAGAGGATGACTTTCCGTTATATTACTTAGTGATTGTCTTGATGTAAAGGGTACTTAAGAGGACGTGACCTATCTAAAGATATGATATAATCAAGCTATTTAGTGTGTAGTGGATGGTACCATTGAGAAAGAATAGAAAGGTATCTCTAGGCTCAAATCACTTTATTCTTTTTGTAGTTATTGTGATGCTTCCATGACTAACCACTAATTAGACCTCCTTATTACTCTTTGATAAAGACGCTTGACTCACTTACTCAAGTTTCTTGGAAAAACTGTACGAGAGACCTCTAGGCTTGATAGTTATGGTATCACTTCCTTATACAGTGGTGAAGAGTTTCAAGAGAAACTGCTTTAGAATGCCTTAAAAAAATGAGAATTTTTGAAAAAATATGGCTAATTACAGTAAGTCAATATTCATTTGATGCTTTAGCAGACACAAAATTCAAGTGTAACAATGTTGTGAAGAAATATCCTTGAAACCATGTACTCCTGGTGAAATAAATACTTACAAAAATCTCTAGAATTGCCTTATTAACAAAATTCAAAAACTATTTACATATATATAGTAGGAAATTAAAAAAAAAAAAAAATCAAGAACAAGGGGGGACTTCCCCATCTACTAAGGCCAATGCCTTGTCAGTCAACATGACCTATAGAAAATACTCTATGGAAATGGGCTTATGATAAAATTTAAGTCGGTGTCCATTTACTACAAAGGAGACTTGTCCATTGTCAATTGTTTTAATTTTTACAGTTGCATTGTCATATACAGTGTCTACCTCGTAAGGGCCCAACCACTGGGTGGTGAGTTTTCCTTTGAAGGTTTTGAATCAAGAATCAAACAACAGGGCCCAATCACCAGGTTGGAAGTTCTTCTTCTTAATAAACTTGCCATGCCACTTGCTCCTCTGGTTTTGGACTAATATTGTCCATTGGATGGCATCTTTCCTAATTTCATCCAACTCATTCAATTGTAGGGCTTGTTGCTTCTGAGCCTCATCTAATTTCAATCCTAATTCTGCGACAATACAAAAGGTCCTTACTTGGAATTCTATAGGTAAAAGTACTTGTTTCCCATACACTAGCTCATAAGGGGTATGCCCAGTGGTATTTCTCCAGGTGGTCTGGTATGCCCACAAAGCCTCTGGGAGCCTATCAGCCCAATCCTGATGATGTAATTGAACAGTCTTGGTCAAGATGGCTTCCAGAACTTTGTTTGTGGATTCTACTTGACCATTGGCTTGTGGGTGGTATGGAGACGATTTACGATGTTTAATCCCATATTTCTCTGTTATCTCTTTCATCAGCTTGGAAGTGAGTTGAGTGCCTTGGTCGGTAACAATTTCACAAGGGACACCAGAGTGGGTAAAGATGTCTTCATAGATAAATTTGACAACAGACTTCTCTGTATCCCTGAATAGGGATTTTGCCTCTACCCACTTGGTGACATAGTCCGTACAAACCAAAATATAGTTCTTCCTATGGGACATGGGTGAAATTGGTCCTACAAAGTCGAGGGCTCATTTTTCTAATGTTTCTATCATAAATTGGGCACGCAAAGGCATTTTTTCAGCTGACGTAGGTCTTCCTATCCTTTGGCAACTATCACAACTTCTCACATATTTGGAAACATCTTTGAAAATGCTAGGCCAATAGTAACCTGAATGTAACACCTTATATGATGTATGTTTGTCAGAAAAATGGCCACCACATGGTCCATCATGACAATTTCATAGTATCTCTAGTACCTCATCCTCTCAGACACATCTACGAATAATCAAATCAGGCCCTGTGCGAAAAGGGTCATGACCAACCCAAGAGTAATTATCACTCTGTAATAATTTTCCGCTTTTCATGAGGTGACAAATGAGACAGTAAATTCCTAGTAGCTAGATATTTTTCCATATTTGCAAACCATGGGTTATTGACAGAAAGGGAAAAAAGATGCTCATCTGGGAAACTATCATCTACAGGGATATGATCATCCTCATTTTTTATTCGTGAAAGAAAATCATCTACTACATTATCCTTTCCAGGTCGATCAAGCACAATGATATTAAATTCTTGCAATAACAAAAGCCACTTGGTCACTCGGCCATTAGCTATGGGTTTATTCATGAGGAATCTAATGGCGGAATGATCAGTATGTAAAAATACTTCATAACCTATAATGTAATGATAAAACTTGTTAATATCATGAACAACTGCCAATAATTCTTTCTCAGTGACTATGTAGTTCAACTCGACAGGGGACAAGTTCTTGCTCACAAAATAAATGGCATAGGAATGTTGGTCCTCTTTCTGCCCTAATACCCCTCCTATTGTGGTGTCAGAGGCATCAGTGGATATATGAAATGGGAGAGTCCAATTGGGCCCTCTAAGAATTGGTGCCACAGACAACTTATCTTTCAGGGTTTCAAAGGCAATTTGACACGACTTAGTCCAAACAAAATCAACATCTTTTATTAGTAATCCAAACATAGGTGCAACAATATTTGTAAAATTTTCAATAAGCCGTCGGTAATATTCGGCATGTCCAAGAAATATTCTCACCTCTTTCTGAGTCTTGGGTTGTGGAATTCTGATGATGACCTCAATCTTTGCAGGATCAACTTTTATCCCTTCAGATGAAACATGATGTCCTAGAACCACTCCTTCAATTAACAACATTTTTCATTTTTCATGACTTGGAGATAGATTCATTTCCTGGCATCTGATGAGGACTTTTTCTATGTTGTCTACGGCTTCTTGGTAAGTGTTACCATAGAATTTGAATTCATCCATGTATACCTCCACATAATCATGAATAAGATCGGAAAATATTCCTAATACTGCTTGTTGAAATGTGGCAGGAGAGTTACACAATCCAAATGGTAAGACCCTACAGGCACAGGTGCCCCAAGGACAAGTAAAGGTAGTCTTGTATTGGTCCTTGGGTGCTATAAGAATCTGGTTGCACCCATTGTACCCATATAGAAATGAAAAATACTTCTTTACAGACAAGGTATCTAGAACTTGGTCAATGAAAGGGAGAGGAAAGTAGTGTTTCAGAGTGGCTTTGTTGAGTTCCTGGAAATCAACACAAATTCTCCATTTCCCGGTTACCTTCTTTTGAACCATTACAAGTGGGGATACCCACTTACTATCGGAGATGGGATAAATGAATCTGACATTTAACAACTTTTGGATCTCCTCCTTGACTATATCTTTAAGTGTTGGGTTTATCCTTCTCTGGGGTTGCCTAACAGGTGTTACTTCCCCCTGGGTATATATGTGATGGATGCATCTGTCAGGGTGTATACTGTTGGAGTTACTTCACACACACCTAGGATTTATTTTTCCTAAGGTTATTCCTTTTTTTTTAGTCATAATTAGTCATTATCCAGTCTCCTATATTTTAGGGGGGAATATTCCACTTGGAGAATATTCTCTTTCAGTTAACACTTCAGTTTGACTAGTTGAGTTGAGTTTAGATGTTGCATTGGGATCATCACCATGCTAATTATACCTTGCCTTGGTATCATCACCAAAGTGGTGCATTAGCCTTGATTCCCTGAGTTAACTCCTCACTACTCTCTATTCAATCAATTAATTGAAGACTAGTTGACTAGTTAACTCAACTAGGTGGCAGTTCACTCCCGTAACTACTTG
This sequence comes from Picea mariana, assembly GCA_032191745.1. NCBI lineage: Eukaryota > Viridiplantae > Streptophyta > Pinopsida > Pinales > Pinaceae > Picea > Picea mariana. The sequence goes on from JASDQU010101183.1 coordinate 96,608, forward strand.
AGAGACTAGAATAGGTGGCAGTTCACTCTCGTAACTGATGGTGTGTGTCTATATCACTCTATACCACCACTATGGTGCATTGGTTCACATCAATTTGAACTCATTGAGTTATATAGATTATATCATGTGTAAATTATTCATTATTCACAACGGTTAATGAGAATTCTTCCATTCTTTCTCTCCTTCTTCTTCCTTATCCAATTCTCTCTGCAAATGTGTGTATTATTTTTTAGCTAGATCTATGTTGTGTAGTTTTAACACATTTACATTTTATCAGAGCCGACAGACTGCTAAGCAAAAGCTACACCAAAATTTTTTGCAGGTACAAAAGATTGAAGACAGTGGGAAGATGGAATTCCAAAAAGAATTCATTCTTACACCTTACAACTATTTTTCATGGAAGGAGAAAATAACCATACATATTCGATCCAGAGGGTTGTATAGGTTAACCATGAATACAGATACATAATCGACATCATCCATAGAAAAATCCAAGTACTTAAATCTCATGGATGAGGCACTCGAAACAATTTGCAGTCTTATCTCTCCCGATATCCTTTTTCACATATCTTCCTGTAAGACTCCCAATGAAGCCTGGAAAATATTGGAAGGGATATTTGGCAAATAGGATGAGATGAGGGGACACATGTTGGAGATGGAGCTGCTCACAATGGATCCAAAAAGGTTTGACAATATTCGATATTTCTTTACAAAATTCAAGGATTTACTGTCGCAACTTAGAGCTTGCGGGGTTGATAAATCGGCGGAGGAGAAACAAATGGTTCTCACCATTCTCTCCAAGATTGGTCCTAAATTTTTTGTATTCATATCTACATTCCATACTATCATATTCGCCTCTCGAGCCACTTGGAAGATGCATTCTCTTGAGGACTTTATCGAATCCTTGACACGAGCAAACCAAGCTCATCAACATGGGTGCAATCAAAGGCCCAAGGGAGCATGCACTCACTATGAATGATGTCAGCCAAAAATATCAGAAATCTAAAGATAAAGATAAGTGAAAATCTCATGCACATACAAAGAAGGAAGGGTACACAAAACCCTTCACCGATGCCTCCAGATCCAAAGGAGAAAAGGGAAGAAAAGGAGAGAAATGCACATACTATCACAAAGGATTCCATTCGGAATCCGCATGCATGCAAAAACAAATAGATCTGATGTCTCAAATACTTCAGCAAAACAACCTTGGAGATCTCATCCTCGAGGGTGCAAAGAAAAAGAAGCCAGAAGATCCGAATTCCAAGAAAGGCAATTCTAGCCATGCCTTGATTGCCATCAACTCCTCTCCCGATGCTTGGATCGTAGATTCAGGAGCATCACATCATATGGTTGCCTCAGAAGAAGTCTATTATTCATTGGATGCATGCAAAGGTCCTCCTATTCTGATGGGCGACAACTCTTCTGTCGAAGTCATCGGAAAAGGAAGGATTGAACTCACCAATGGAAGCTTCAAGAATGCACTGCATGTTCCCAAGATTTCTGTCAACCTTCTCTCTATGTATCAGATGACAAATTCCAACACCAGAAAGAAATTAATATTCACACCAAATTCCATGGACATCTACGACATGCAAACCAACTCCAGGGTTGCTACCAGTGAGGTAAATCATCAGTCTAGATTGTATACTTTTTATGAATTCATTGAACTTGATTTTGCTTTACTGCTTACTCATGCTGATGAAAGTAGTAGGATATGGCACGAAAGGTTTGGACATTTGAATTTCAGATACATGTAATAGCTTAGCAAGCACAAATTAGTTGATGGTCTACTAGACATCCATTTCTCCAAGGGAGTACGTGAGGGATGTGTTCTCGGAAAACACCCTCAAGAGAAATTCGACAAGGGAAGGTCTCAGTGAGCTTCCGCACCTTTAGATCTGATCCACAGTGACCTCATGGGTCCTTTTCTACATCCATCCATAATCAAAGCGAGTTTTGTTCTCATTTTTGTTGATGATTTCTCATGTTTTACTTGGATCTACTTTCTCAGGAAAAAATCCGAGGTCTTTCAACACCTCAAAGATTTCAAAGCCTTGGTTAAGACACAGTCTGGAAAGAAGATCAAAGTCCTCCAAACAGATAACGAGGGAGAGTATGTGAATTATGAGATCCATAATATTTACCATGAGGTAGGGATTCAGTTGCAGCACACAGTTCCCTATACTCCGCAACAAAATGGAGTTGTTGAGCGGAAAAACTGATCTCTAAAGGAGATGGCATGTTGCATGTTGCATGCAAAGTCACTACCACAGAGACTATGGGATGACGAACTTAGCTATGCAACATACATCTAAAATATATCTCCTTATAGATCTGTCAAGGATAAGACCCCCTACGAGGCTTGGAGTGGCCTCAAACCAGAAGTGACCCACTTTCACATTTTTGGTTCTCGTGCATGGGCCCAGATTCCCTCTGAAAAGAGGAAGGCACTTGATCCATAGAGCACTGTGTGCATTTTTGTTGGATATCCTGATGGTGCGAAGGGATATCGAATTATTGATCTTTCCTCAGACCGGATCATAATTGAGAGTAGTGTCCAATTCGAAGAAAGTGTCACACATGTAAATCAACAACCGCATGCAGACACCTTCACTCTTCCACCGGTCCGAGATGATGAGCACCAGTCCGAGATGATGAGCATGCACATGCCAACTCTTCTTCAGATGAGAGTTCTGATTCAGAGGAATCATAGGATTTAGATTTAGATTTAGAGTCAGTACAGTCAGATGCAGATTTAGAGCATCCAAATGCAGTTGCAGAGCCAGAGCAGAGGCCCAAGTGGGCACAAACTACTCTTCAGGATGTAGGGGATCTCATTGGTGATCCAGTCAATACTAGGAGGACTCAATCATATTTTGAGGAGCATCCTGTTGCACTCACTGCCACTGAACCATTGCCCTCCAGGCATATTTTCTTGGTTCAGTCCACAGTCTTATGGTGAGGTTGCTAGAAATCCCTTTTGGGAATCCGCCATGCAGGAGGAGTACAACTCCCTCCTCGAGAACCAAAATTGGGATATGGTTCCCTTTCCTTCTGGGTGGAAACTTGTCAGATGCATATGGGCCTATAGGACCANGTTGCACTCACTGCCACTGAACCATTGCCCTCCAGGCATATTTTCTTGGTTCAGTCCACAATCTTATGGTGAGGTTGCTAGAAATCCCTTTTGGGAATCCGCCATGCAGGAGGAGTACAACTCCCTCCTCGAGAACCAAAATTGGGATATGGTTCCCTTTCCTTCTTGGTGGAAACTTGTCAGATGCATATGGGCCTATAGGACCAAGAGCGCAGCGGATGGACAGATCAGCAGATACAAAGCCAGGCTTATTTCCAAAGGCTTTCAACAGGTTCATGGTATTGACTATGATGAGACCTTCGCTCCAGTAGAAAATATGGATTCCATTCTATTGGCCCTTTCCATTGCGGTATCCAAGGGATGGGAAGTCCATCAGATGGACATGAATAATGCATTTCTTCATGGTGATCTCTCTAAGGAGATCTATAAGGAGAAGCCCTCAGGATTTATGCAAGACTCATCTTTGGTCTGTTGACTGAAGAAGTCACTTTATGGCCTCAAATAGGCTCCGAGGGCATGGTATGACAAGATGGACTCCTACCTATTGTCACATAACTTTGTATGTTGTAAATCAGACCCGAATGTATACATGCTCAGGACGGCTGATTCAATTCTACTTTTAGTTTTGTATGTCGATGATTTGTTGATCACCAGTTGCTCGACTTCAGCGACTGCTACAGTCAAAATGATTCTTCATGACAGGTTTTTGATGATGGACATGGGTTTTCTACACTTCTTCCTTGGACTTGAGATCAGTCAAGATTCATCAGGCATCAAACTGTCTCAAGACAAGTATGCACGAGATCTCCTTGAGAGATTTCACATGACAGACTGCAAGTCTTCTCCGACTCCTTTCCTATCAGGAGTCAAACTTGAGGATAGCGGGGAGACTCCACTGGTTGAAAACACACTGTATAGATAGCTAGTGGGGAGCTTGTTTTATCTCACACACTCTAGACCAGACCTCTCATATGCAGTTGGCACAGTTTCCAGGTTCATGCAGGAGCCACACGAGCTACATTGGAAAGATGCAAAGCGTATCCTTCGATACGTACAGGGCACAATCACCTTTGGGATTCATTATGAAACAGACTCTACATTAGATCTCATTAGGTTTACTGATTCCAACTGGGCTGGTGATAACATTGATTGCAAGTCCACATCTGGTTACTCACTTAGTCTTGGTTCCGGGCCTATCTGTTGGTTGAGAAAGAAGCAAGATTCCATTGCTCTATCTTCAACCGAGGCATAGTACAAAGGGGTAGTTAACATAACCATTCAGGCTATGTGGCTACAACATTTTCTCACTGAGTTGGGCATTCAATTTCATCGGTTGATCGTCATCTGGTGTGACAACTAGAGCACTCTGAAGTTCTACATAGATCCAGTTTAGAGGCAGCGGACAAAGCACATCAAGATCCACATGAACTACATTCGAGACTTAGTACATGAGGGGATCATCGACTTACAGTTCTGTCCTTCAGAACAATAGATGACAGACATTTTCACCAAGACCTTCACTGAGCAGAAATTCCATTCTCCTCGAGGTCATCTTGGAGTGAAGGACACAGTTTCCTAGCAGTTGTAGTTCTTATTTTTACATACATTGTACCTTTAGGGGTGGTTTTTCCCGTGAGGTTTTCCCTCTTTCCTCACTTTATTTTCAGTGTATCCTTTGTATTTGGGTACCTAACATGGCCTCATTGCCGGGACCCAATCTTTATTTTCACCATAGTGATGTTCAGGGGGGGTGTTGGAGTTACTTCACACACACCTAGGATTTATTTTTCTTAAGGTTATTCCTTGTTTATTAGTCATAATTAGTCATTATCCAGTCTCCTATATTTTAGGGGAGAATATTCCACCTGGAGAATATTCTCTTTCAATTGACACTTTAGTTTGACTAGTTGATTTGAGTTTAGATGTTGCATTGGGATCATCACCATGCAACATTGGGATCATCACCATGATAATTCGACCTTGCCTTGGTATCATCACCAAAGTGGCACATTAGCCTTGATTCCCTGAGTTAACTCCTCACTACTCTCTGTTCAGTCAGTTAACTGAAGACTAGTTGACTAGTTAACTCAACTAGGTGGCAGTTCACTCCCGTAAGTGCCTAAGATACTAGAATAGGTGGGAATTCACTCTCGTAATTGCTGGTGTGTATCCAAATCACTCTAGACCACCACTATGGCACATTGGTTCACCTCACAACGGTTAATGAGAATTCTTCCATTCTTTCTCTCCTTCTTCTTCCTTCTCCAATTATCTCTACAAATGTGTGTATTATTGTTTAGCTATATCTATTTTGTGCAGGTTCAACACATTTACATATACCCTTCATGTCAATGTATTCCCAGGCAAATGAACTTGATTGTTCTTTAAGGATATCTACTAATTGTTTCTGTTGGTTTGCATCTAGCCCACAGTTTATATGTAAAAATTTCCCTGGACTAATATTGTAGGGCATAGTATAAGACATCGTAGACTCATATGTCTCGAAAATAAAAAATTTCGAAGAAAAAATGGATGGGTCTAATTGTTCTTGAAATTCTTCCCCAAACATGTACTCAAATTGGGGAAAAGATTGTGGAAAATCCACACATGTGATAGCAGAAATAAACTGGTTTAGCACATTTTTTGTTGTGTGCTCCTGAAGTGTCCATGCATGGTCACTTGGAAATATGGGTTCTTCCCAGTCCTCATTCTGATATGTACATTCAAGTCACCATAGATTCTCCATAATAGGTTGAGTTGGAGGGTAAATGGTGAGCTTCTAGATAGAGAGACCATTTGAGATGGTCATTTCCCCTTCTTTACAACCAATAAATGCATTGGCTGTGGCTAGGCAAGGTCTTCCCAAAATGACGGGATGGCCTTTAGAAGGATCCTTTGAGTGAATAACAAGAAACTCTACTGGGTACTCCCACAAGGCTAAAGTAGCCATGGTATCATCTAAAATTCCTTCAGGTATAACCCTAGTCTTATCTACTAATTCCAAAATGGTTGAGGTAGGTCGAAGAAGAGGTTGTAACTGTAATTGTTCCAAGGTAGTAGCGGTCATAACATTGATGGTTGCCCCTAAGTCTGTGAGAGTGTTTCCAATGGAGACCTCATTAATGGTTATGGTCACTACAGGGTTTTCTGGGTTCCCATACTTTGCTAGTTTTGGCTGCTCTGATATGTATTCATAAATTTCTCCTATCAAATGTACGGTAGGGGGATCCTTTTGCTTCCTACCTGGCTTCTTAATACACAATTATTTGACTACCTTACTGTAGATTGGAATGTCTTTGATGGCTTGAAGCAGAGGAATCTTGACACAAATATTTTTCAATTCATTCAAAATGTTAAGTTCTAGTCGGGTGGTAGGTTTCTCGATTACCAATCAGTCTGGATAAGGAGGGACCTTCATAATTTGTGAAGGTTCATTTTGGGGAAGCTTGGATTCTTGATTCTTCAGGATAATAACATCTTCCCACCTGGTGTCATCCATGGGTTGTTTGGTGGTTTCTTCTTCTTCTTCTTCTTCTTCTTCTTGGATGACTATTGAAGGTCTCTGCTTCTCCAGAACTTTTCTTGATCTTAGTTGAATTTCTTGTAATGGAACATGAGTAATAACATATGTCGGGAAGGCCTACATCTCAACATTGTGAAGAGGTTGAGGGGGCTTATTATTGGGATTCGACACTGTTGGTCTTGGGGAGTTTTCATTTTGATATTGTAGCGGTTGTTGTTGTGGAATAGGAGGTAAAGGTGGTGGAACAAAAACTGATAGAAGTTGTGGAGTGTTTGGTGGAAATTGAGGACAATAATGGTTGGACATAGGGATAGGTGGAGCTTGAGGGTTTCCTTGGTTATGTCCTCCTCTCCATCCTTGAAACCAAGGATGTTGGTACTGAGTAGACCATTTTTTCCAACCTGGTGAGTTCCACTGTTGTTGTTTTTGATAATAAGGTGGAACTTGGGATTGTAGATCTGGGTATGTGGGTTGGTTCCTAGGCTTCCATGGCCTCCTAGGTGCATAAGAAGACTCCCTAGGATATCCACTCATATAGATGGCTAATAAACTGAGCAATGATGGACATTTTTTAGTCACATGGTCTTCTGTACAGAAGCCACAAACTGAAATGTTATCTAATGGGCATTCCCTTGAGGAATGCTTCCTCCTACATCTTGGGCAATATATGCTCATTTCTGCATTTTCCTCCTCCCATTTCTTTTTTATTATTAGGGTGTCCAACTGGGAACCTATTGTTCTTAAGATATTTGTTTTGAAGTTTTCCAAAAGGTTCCCTATCTCTGCTCTTGTAATACCACCTGAACTAACTGGTTTTAAGATTCTATTGTAAGGGTCCCGAACATTCTTCCCTGTTTTGGCTCTACTCCTTGAGTAATGTTTACACATTTCACATATTTCAGAAAATGGTTTATGGGAGATGTCATCTGATTCCATCAGGTTAAGCATATCTAGATATTATTCTGAAATTCCCTTAAGGAAAAGAGCCCTAATTGCATCCTCTGGGAGGTCATGGTATTTTGACTTCTGGGAGATATAACCAAATCTTTCCATATAATCTTCAAGGGTCTTGTCTTCTAACTGTTGGCTTTTAAAGATGTCATTACGAGACTCTTTGGTCTTGCAATAGTCTTGGTACTTGTTAAGAAAGATGTCTTTCATGGCTTCCCAAGACCTAATACTGGATTCTCCCAACCCCATGAACCATCTTAGTGCAGATTCTTTGAGGGTGGAAGGAAAGAGTTTTAGTTTATGGGCATGTTGTACGTAGTTGTATCTCTTACACAAGATGTCAAATTCAAATAGGAAGGTGTCTGGATCTTCACTATTTTTACCATAAAAGGTAGGCAGTGCTAAGAGAGGAATATTTTTCATGTTGATATTTGGAGTGGTGTCCAAAATCGGAAACCCAAAGGTAGTTTCGGTTTGGTTTCCAGTTTTCTCTTCCTCCCCATGTCTTACATTGTTATGGTCCTCCTGATCATCCATATTGGCTTGGTTTCCAAAAAGAGAGTACCTAGGTGGTTTTATCTTTGAAGAGAACAAGGTTTCCCTTTGATAGAAAGGTATTCCTACGAATTGGATTTATGGGACTCTACTCGAGTCAGTTGAGACTATTGGTGCCAAAGTTTCTGTGTCAGTTTGAGAGATAATTACATTGGCTGAACTACCAAACAAAATATTCACATGTTCAGGGTCTATGATCTCTTCAAAATTAGGATCTCCTGGTGGTGGTGTAAAAGTAAAGGTTGTATTTTTTGGTTCTGCGGAAGGCTCGAGTGGTCTTGCCTCCTATCCCAATATGATTGATGCTTCAATTTCTTGTTCTATAGTGCTCCCTGTGTTAGTCTCTTCAGAGACTATTTTATCTCTTTGAGTTGAGCTAACTCTTGTTTTTCGGTATCGGTCTGCAGATTTTATAAGTGTAACGTCCCTTCCCCAAAAAAGGTCGGAAGGAACCTTGGTTGAAAGGTCTAATTTGGATTCAATGTATCTACCTTTTGGATCTCTAGGTCTATTCATGAAAGAAAACAAAAAGAAAAAGAAAAACTACCATTGGGTTTGGGGGAGCCTGCAATAGTAGATGCGCAGGTTCTTACCTCTCATCTTAAAGTTCCCCTGCCACAAATCTAATGCTAAGGTATAGAAATGATCTATTTCCTAACTATTTCATACCTTGAGACAACTCCCTCGCAATGGTGCCAAAAATGATGGGTGTTCTTGATCAGAATCTAGACCAGGGGTCAAAATTTTGCTCAAAAATCAAAGTTCTTGGAATTGCCTCAAAACAAATAAGTGCGTAGCCCTCATCGTCATGAACCCAATGCAACTCATTTGGGTTCAAACGAACGTCGGATGAGTGAGATATCACATTCTGTTCAAATCATCAAACATGCAAAAACAATTGCTGACTGTACAGTCCGTACAGTCTGTACAGCTGACATGGCAGAGGTCGTATAGTTGACGTGGCATGTCTGTATGATGAGGTGGCAGTTGATGACATGTCAATACTGAGTTGGCAATTGGAAGAATCACAATGAGACACGTGGCGTCTTTTTGTCCAATGGTTTGGTGCCACGTGGCCCAGACATGGGCTACCACGTGGCACCCTGTTTGTTTGGTAATGGTTGTTTGTTTAAAATGTTATGGAGTCCATGGGGATCAAACCCCAGACCTCCCCACCGTGTCAAAGTCTTTGCAAAGTCTACCTTCCCAACGCGCCACATTATGTTGCTTGCTATATATATGATTTTATATATATTTAAATTTGTATTGTTTTATGGTTGGCGTGGGGGTCCGGGCTGGGGCTTAGCCCCAACCCCCGGTCACACACACTACCATGTGACCACCATATAAAATGTGTGCAGGTTTTGGTATTTTTAAACCGTTAGCCCAACCATTTTCCCGACACTTGGCACATTTCCATAAGAGTTTAAACCTTGGCCTTTTTGTTTGAGTGCGCGGTCACATGGACCCATATGCCCAACGGTTTGGCGGTTGGGGGCTTTAGTTCCATTAACCGTCCTAAAGTTCACCCATTTTTGTGGTTGCACCCGGTGCTAGGTTTTAGCATGAGATTGAGCGTGTGTACTAGGTTGGACGCACAGAGGTGCATTTTGGCAAACCAGAGACAACAAGCTTGAAGGAGGAAAATGGCAGGAGGCCTATCTTCTTCATTTTTTGGCCAAATGAGGTGCTGAAAAAGCCTAGCTAGGGGTTTTTGGATGTTATGAATCCATTGGCACTATTTTCAAAACCATTTGAATACTTATTTTGTAGGTTTTTCACCATTGAAGTTTCAGAGAGCTCTAGGGAGCTTGAAGCCCTCATTGATTGAGGTCATGCTCAGATGAGCCCAAGTTTGTTTTCTGTGAATGAATAGTCATTTTTGGCTAATTATTATGCTCTGAACACATTGGGATAGGTTTTAGAGGCATTTGAGGAATTTTATAGGTGTTTTTTCCACAAGGAATCTCAGGGAAGCGTAAGGCCACATGTAGAAGAGGTCATGCCCGGATGAGCCAAGATCCGTTTTCATAATTCTATTAGTCATTTCTGGGGTTTTTATGTATTCTCAACCCAATGGTACAATCAGTATTTCCATTGGAGTGGAGCATCATATTGTAAGATAATCTTTGACAAACTAATCCCAGAGAGCCTAGTCCATTGATGGAGGCTCAAGGAGATGTAGCCCAGTTGGGGGTGAACTCCTTTATCATCTTGTTATTGTTGTGAGTTTGATGGTTTATTTGCTACAAGTTATGTTTGCTGTGTATTTATTTAAAACACATATTTAACCATTTAAAGGAAAATTTCCTCACACATGAACATTTAAAAGAAGATGCATAAACTTGGCACATAATTTATCTTGCATAATTAAGACATTGAACAAGGTCCTGAAAAGTTTATTTTAATGAAGTAGAGGGTGCTTGCATAGCATAACAATTCAGCCCCCTATTTTCAGATCAGGTGGTATCAAAGCATAGTTTTTGCTCATGTGATTGTCATTGATAGCTAGAGATTTAGCTATTGGTATTTGTGCAAGTTTTGTGTTGAAGTTTGATATCTTGCAAGGATGGAGGAAGCTTCAAACATTGATAGTTCTCATACATCTTCATTATCCAAGTTCTTTGACAAAGAGATGTTGAAGGAGTTTTTAACCATGAGAGATATGGTACAAGAGTTGTGGGAAGATAGACAAGAGAGCATTGCCCTTCAGGAGCAGTTGATGGCCATGAAGGAGGAGAAAGACCAGCTTCTTGAAAAGTTGCATGAGATGGAGACTCAACTCCATGAGGCAAATGAAACCCTTACCAAGTACATGCATGAACATGAGGTATGTAATGTTATTTTATCTTCAAATTCCTCTCAAGATGAATGCTTTGGTGTTTTTGAAAATCACACAAGAGGAATAGGGTCCAAGTTATTGTTAAAAATGAGCTATGAAGGTAGAGGGTTAGGCAAGCATGCACAAGGCACTGTTGAGTCTATTGTTGTTGAGGAGAGACCCAAGTATTGTGGTCTTGGATATGAACAAAGAGATGGAGCAAATTCCAAAGTTGAGGAGACAAGAGAAAAAGTTCCAAGAACAACTTTTGTTGCAAGTTCAATCCCTCAAGCATGCAAAGTTTGTGTTCAAGATGAATGAAAATGTGTGAAATGAAAGAGTTGTGACAGCGATGAGGACAAGAACACTATTGTTGGTCTTCAAAGGAGAGATTGTAATTCTTCAAATTCGCCTCCTCAAGAAGGCAAGGTGAATGTTCAAGGTATATTTATGCCTATAATTCGGTTGCTTTTGATTATGTTAAACATGATAAATTTGCATGTAAAAATGGAAGAAAAAGTCCATGTACATATTGTGGTTTATATAACCATCATGTTTCAAAATGTTGGAAAAGATTGACCACTTTCAGGAAACTTTACAAGCAAAGACAACTTGAAAAGAGGATGCAAAAGATTTGCA
>JASDQU010101183.1:114788-126946 GCA_032191745.1 Picea mariana
GGACCCAATCTTTATTTTCACCATAGTGATGTTCATGGTGGGTGTTGGAGTTACTTCACACACACCTAGGATTTATTTTTCCTAAGGTTATTCCTTGTTTATTAGTCATAATTAGTCATTATCCAGTCTCCTATATTTTAGGGGAGAATATTCCACCTGGAGAATATTCTCTTTCAATTGACACTTTAGTTTGACTAGTTGAGTTAAGTTTAGATGTTTCATTGGGATCATTACCATGCAGCATTGGGATCATCACCATGCTAATTCGAACTTGCCATGGGATCATCACCAAAGTGGCACATTACCTTGATTCCCTGAGTTAAATCCTCACTACTCTCTGTTCAGTCAATTAACTGAAGACTAGTTGACTAGTTAACTCAACTAGGTGGCAGTTCACTCCCATAACTGCCTGAGAGACTAGAATAGGTAGAAGTTCACTCCCTTAACTGCTGGTGTGTGTCCAAATCACTCTAGACCACCACTATGGTGTATTGGTTATCCTCAATTCAAACTCATTGAGTTATACATAGTATATCATGGGTAAATTATTCATTATTCACAACGGTTAATGAGAATTATTTCATTATTTCTCTCCTTCTTCTTTCTCCAATTCTCTCTGCAAATGTGTGTATTATTGTTTAGCTATATCTATTATGTGAAGGTTCAACACATTTACAAGTTAGAGCCAATTTAGATAATATTTCTACCTCTTGATTCTCTTCCTTGAAAATATGTGCAAATGATATATTCCTGAAATAATTGAGAATTTCTTTAATCCTTTCCTTCCATCTTTCTAGGGATACAACCTAAAAAACTCCTTTTCTGATTGAGCCACTTAATAAATATCTTAGAATCCCCTAGCAAATGTAAACATTGAATTGACAATCTTGCAGCCAAAATTAGAGAGGCCCAAGCACCCATTAGTTCTTCCCTTGTGTTTGTTCCTCGACCACAGTTTAGACTATACTTAAATGAAGTGTTACTATTGATCTTTATTAAACCTCCTGCCCCACTTTGTTTTCCAAATTGTTGTGTTTCCCCATCGAACCATCTTATGGCTCTGTCTTTTGGAATATGCATAGGTGCAGATCTAGGAAGAGTTTATTTTTCCTTAATTCTAAAGTTGTTCGTTGCTCTAATAGCTTGGAATGCTATCTTCTGTATTGAAGGTGAACCTGCCTCAAAGATTGTCAAGTTTCTTTCAAGCCAAATAAACCATCATAAGAAGGTAGGCAGAGTAGGATAATCAAAATTCTATTTTGCCCAGTTTTCGAAGCACTCGGTCACTAAAATACCATTCCATCCACTCGTGAATTTTAGCACAGTTTTAACCCTATTCCATACTGAAATAGTGAAAGGACAATTCACAAATAGATGCTTACCAGTTTCCATTTTACCCTTGCATAGGAAGCAAATCCCTGGCCCCACCTAGCCTCTTTTCTGAATATTTTTCCAGGTTAGAACTTTATTTTCAACTACCAACCATGCAAATAACTTTATTTTTAATGGACAGACCCATTTCCACAGTTTTTTCCTCCACCCACCTATTTTAAATTTCCATAGTTTTGTTGCTACTGCATTATAAACATTTTTTATAGTTAGATGTCCTGAATTATCACCTCCCGTCCATAATAAATCATCTGGACGATCCTGAAGATGAATCCCTGAGCCTATTAAAAGCTTTCGTTACTTTTCCCATTCAAATGTTAAGTCTCCCTCGAGCCCCAAAGCTGCACTATCTAACCAGTTTGAGCAGATTGATCCTTGTGTAATATCACATCCCACTTGATATAGCAGGTGAACGTTTTTTTGGTTAAGTTTATCAACTAAGTCCCTTGATAAAAAAGAGTCCTTTCCCATTCCCAGGATGACATCTTTCCCAATAACGATAGAATGTCCTAAGCTCAGATTCCATGCCAACCATTGTAATACCAGTGGTAAGGAATTAATCAAGTTTTTCTAGGTTTGTGATCCATAAGCCGAGATCGTTGAGGCCGATCTTAACCATGTAGGAACCGATCTGTGAGGCAAATATTTGTCTTTTATCACCCGGTGCCATATTCCTTTCTTCATCAATACTCTCCATAGAGTATTATATGCCAGCGCCCTGTAAAATATAAAGATGTTTCTAAACCCCCATCCTCCATAAAGTTTGGGCCTCGAGACAGTCTCCCAATTACACAAGTGATAGCTTCGATTTTTCTTATTGTCGGACCATAGGAAGAAAAAAACCATATGAAGAAACTTTTTAAGGACAAACAATGTAATATGTGCTAAGGCCAGCCAATATACTGGTAGATTCTTCAATATGCTTTTACCAAAACATACCGGCCTCCCCAAGTTAGCAGCCTGTTACACTAGTGATTAATCCTATAATCAAATTTTTCAATGAGCCATAGACAGTTCTTGGCTTTGTAGCTATCTGGTTTTAGGAAGTATCCCAGATATTTAAATCCTTCCAAAAGATCTTTGAAATCAAATTTAAATAAAGCATTTAACTCATCAAGACTTCCCTGTTGAACTCTAGTGTGAAGGAAGGTAGATTTCTGCACATTAATTCTTAGCCCCAACACCCAACAAAAAACACTAAGAATATTGTTAATCTCAATCCATTCGGATATCGAAGATTTTGACATTATAATCACATCATCCACGAAGAGAAAGTGTAAAACCTTTATGATTCGTAATACTTTTATCCCTGTCAACACCCCATCATCTTGACCTTTTTTTAGCATAAGACTTAGGCCTTCCATCACAAAGTCCTCTTCTACTCGGTATAAAATTTGTTGCCTCCCCATTGATAAGAATTGCATAAACCATGGAGGTTATGCATCCTATTATCCAATTTGTAGTTGTCAGCCCAAAACCACATTGTAGGAGGATTAACCTCAAAAAGTCCCAGTTTATGTAGTCGTATGCCTTCTTGAGATCTAGTTTTAGAATAATTACTTGGTTTTTTTTTTACTTTATGCTATGAAGACACTCCTGTGTCATGCCAATAGCATCTAATATCTACCTTCCCTTGAGAAAGCTCAGTTGTTCCTCAGATAGAGCACAGGAGAGTATAGGTTGAATTCTCTTTGCTATAATTTTTGTGATGATCTTGTAGCATAGATTGCACAGAGCAATTGGGCGGAAATCATTAAAAGTACTGGGGCAATTAACTTTAGGAATCATTGCTATGAAAGTTGAGTTGATATGTTTTATTACTTCGCCTCTGATTCTAGACTCCTCCACAACATCGAGCAAATCCCGCCCAACCAGCTCGAATAAATGTAGAAAAAATTCTACAGTCCAGCCATCAGGCCCAGGGCTTTTATCCTTTGAAAAGCCTTTTAGAACCTCTAGAATTTCCTCCCTAGAACAAGGTTTTTCTAGATTTAATGCTTCCTCCTCCATCACCATTCTAGGAAATAGCCTCATTGTAGCAACTTGATCACCAAAATTATTAGTTCTCGTATCTTGGTAGAAAGATTTAAAATAATTGATAGCTTCAACCTTTATGGCCTCTTTATCCGAATGTAGCCTACCGGCTTCATCCTCAATCTCCCATATGTGTTATCTGAATGTAGCCTACCGGCTTCATCCTCAATCTCCCATATGTTTTTTTTATTTCTTCTGAAACTGAGGAATCGATGAAAGAATTTTGTAAAAACACCACTTACCAACTCAAGTAATTGTAAGAACACCACTTAAGGAAATGTAAGAACACCACTTACCTACTCAATGATATAAAGTTGTCACAACATTTGTTTATATCCATCCATGTCTAATGCATGAAGAATGGGACAAAAGCTGTCACAACATGTATTTATATCCATCCATGAAGAATGGGACAACAAAACTAGTGAAAATCTAACCATTTGATTGTGGCACAACATTTATTTATCTCTATGAATGGCAACTGTTTTACATGAAAAAATAAAAACGTCTTGTCACAATAAAAAAAAAGCCAATCATCTATTAAAATAAAAAGAAAACAAAAGGTCCAGTCTCAATCAATAAAGAAACTTCCCTACGCAACTACCGCGCATGACGGGTCGTCGGTCAAGAGAGATGCAGAATGTGGTCAATGGGATGGGGAGATGCATAAGATGCGGTCAGCGGAACTGAAACACTACAAAATTCTCAGGTAGGGAGACCCACTTGCTGCTGCTTTAATTTCTAACACGTCCCACATGACTCCCACTTGCTTTTTATGTCGGTGGATGCCACCTACTTTTCATAAAGAATTGGGTTCCAACCAGGGATCAAATTTGAAGGGAAGGGTTATATTTCAAACTGAAGGGATAACTTTATTGTAACCCTTCTAAATTGACATGTTAAAATAAATTATTTTTTTCATATGAAAATGAAAAAACAATTAAAATTTCACCCATAAAATAATTATTTTATAACCCATTCATTATAAAAAAAAATTAACTCTTAACTTATTATTCTTCAAACATAACATATTAATTAAAAATTCAAAGAATTTGGCACAACTTCAATTTTTGTTAATTAAATACATATAATGCATTACTCAAAAATATYRRAGAWTACAAAATTGAATGAAGTATCATGATACTTTAACTTGTACCATCTAATGAAAGAGKTCRTYGTGYCTTCATTCCTCTCCAAGTTTCATAAATTGYRTTCCAATYTACCTCGTGCAATTCCYGAGKTGYTSATAAAGACAAAAACATTAAAGTKTCTAAYGTTTCTAGACCAAGTCTAGATCTATCATCATTWTTTTATAYGATTMAACTTAGAAAATCCTCTTTCACAACTAGMGGTGCTAGCAGGAAKAGTAAGAACAATTTKCCACAATTTCATTAAATTTGGGTAAGACTCACACCACTCAGGTTCTCCTCCACATTGTTCCCATGCTGCAACCATGCTTTTCCTTGGATATGCCCGATGTAGAGTAATAGTAAAGCTTTCCATTTCACCTTCAAATTTTTCTATATCAATTATTGGTGAGTCTCCAATATCAAAATTTTCACATAGTCGTCTCAACCATCGTTTTGTTTCAGAGTCTCTTTCATTCTCTTCTTCAAAGTAAGAACAAGGACTGGATAATTTTGCTGCATTGAATACTGGCAAATCTGTAAACCTATCATTGAGACAATCAATCAACTTTTGGACAAATGCTTTACCCAAGTGAACACAATCGTCCATAGTACCTGACCCAAGTGAATTAGGTATAGGTTCAAATCTTAACATATGCACATGTGAAGCACCTGTATTATCAATAAACTCCAATTTTCCATGTTCTGATTTCTTCAAAAAATATGAAACATGTTGAGAACCTTCTCCAAACATATCTCGCAAGAATCTTTTATGAAGAAGTTCAATAAGAACATCTAATTGCATACCAATAGCTACTATATCAATATGTTCCTCTTGAAATCATTGACTTATCTTATTTAGTTCAGTTAGAACATCTGCTAGCAAATGAATACAAAACTGAACTTGAAATATTGTTCCCATTTCATACATCTTTTTGTTATCATGTTTCCATTCTTGTAATAAAGCCGGCATAATTTTGACAAGCATGTTCATCACCTGTCCCTTAGAAAGCCATCGGATTTAATGAATTTGAAGTACCTGTAACTTATCAATTTGAAATAATTCCATTAAACTTTTGAGTTCTCCATGCCTCTTTGCAGATTTTCCCAACCAACAATATACTTTATTGGCCAACTTAACGATATAATTAAATTCAAGAAAATAATTTGTAGCATCAGTTATGGCTAGTGCCTCACGATGTGGTACACAATGAATGCATAACAAATGAGGCACTTCACGAAGCAACTTGGTAGCCAAACCTTCATGAATACCTCGCATAGATGAAGCTCCATTTGAACCAAATCCCACCATTTTATGTTTTGATAAATCCATTTCAGTTAATAATCCTGACATGGATTCATACATTGATTGTGCAGTACTGTCTTTGATTTTCAGAAGACGAATAAATTTTGTTGCACGTGTCCCTCTTCTCCCATCCTTTAGATATGTAATATATACAATAAGGTGTTGTTCCATTGTTTTATCTGTGCTTTCATCCACTAGAATAGAATAAAAGGGACTCGAACAAACTTCTCCCTTCAATATTTTCCAGTAAACCATTTTTGTTGCAAGTAAAAACTCTTTTTCAGTTGTAATATTAGTATATGAAGAGTATTCATTGGTTAAAGGCATACTGGGTGTTCCCTTGTACCTATGCAAGTCACACAAGTCTTTATACAATTCTAAAGGTAAATCTTTTATAGCCACAAAATACATAGTTTCCATCAGACTGATTATTCTAGATTTCTCAATATCAAGCATGAGTTCAACATGTTTTGTGATGGGTAAACATGATTTCCTCGATTCACTCTCCAACATTTGAATTGAACGTTTATGAGCCTCAGATACAACATGAACATTTAACCCACCTAATTGGATTGTACTACTACCTTCTCTTGCATATGGTGTATCTCCTTTGAATTTGACACACCATGAACACTTGATGCGCTCTTCACCATTTGAACCTATTATAGGATATGCCCATTTGTGTATTAATTTCCATCCATATTTAAATGTTCTTTTAGGAGCTACCCCCTTGCCTTTTCTTTTTGGAATACCTTCCTCTTCAATATTAATATCATCCTCAAAATCAAAATTTTCTTCAATATTTGTATCATCTTGCTTCAATTTAAATGCATCGGCAAGTGTTATTTGTCTTCCATGTTTTTTAGGTCTGCCAATTCTAGACATTTCTTCTTGATAAACTCCCTGTTTTTATATAGAAAGAAAAAATCATTAGAAATAGATGAAAAAATATTATATTATATGATAATAATAGAGAGTTCAATTATTATTAAAATTGACATTCACATAAATAATAGAGAATTCAATTATTATTAAAAATGGCATTCACATAACTAAATTGAAATTGTTACATAACTAAAGTAAAATTGTCATTAACCTAAATTCTTGTCAATAATTATAGTAAAGTATTGTCATTCACTCATTATATAATTTGCATTATGATGAAATTTTGTTCATATTTATCAATTATATAAAGAAAATATTAAATCATAATAAATTATATAACATTTATTTGTTCTATTATTAATCAATAAATTTATTTTCAAATTATTTAACTTTAAAATTTATTTTCTTTATTAAAATTTAAAAATTAATATTAATTTTAAAAAACCATGATGTAATCATCAATATCATTATAAAATACAAAAGATAATAAATGACTTATATAGTAAATACTTACTTCAATCTAATCAAATATTTCATAATGTGATCATAATGTGCATTGCAAAAGCATCATTCATAATTAAATTATGTCTATATCTATTAAACTTAGTTAACACAAATTGTTTTTTTTTTCTTATGAATTATAAATTTATTATTATTGCTATTTTATAAATTCAACTATAAAATACCTACCTAGTAACAATACCTACTCGATGTGATGATCACATTAAAATTAAAGGATGTGTTTTTCCTAATTAAATTTCAATGTATTATTAGTTCACATAGATGCTGCAATTATAAAAAACATTGTTTCCACAACTATTGTCAACTAACACATTACACTATTCGTTTATATCCTAAAACTATAAATTATTCCATGCCTATTTGTGAAAAATATTTATTCAATCTTTAAATTTTAATACCAAACATCAATATTAAATCACCATGTCCATGGATGTTAATCATCATATTGATTATTGAGGAAATGTATGCACATGGAAGTTCTAAATTAAGAAATTATTATGTAACAAAGAATAACATTATATTCAATAGTCTATCTTAAAATTCACCATTATAATGATTTACCAATTACAAAATAAACATTATAATTAACAAATTTTACAAATTTTAACATTCTTACCATTTCCATTATATATTTATCTACACTAATCTAGCTGAAATTTAACTTATAATTAAAACTTTCTAATTAGATTACATAATAGCATACTCAAATTATTTCTAATTTATTTTTCAAATTCCATTTTATTAAATCTAAGGTCATAGAAATTGTACATATATAATGTCTTTATCAATTCTTTTATTACTAATTGCAACTTTTCTTTTCTTTAATTTATTTAACAAAAAATTGCACACAATAATAATTCAACTAATTTTTTTTTTCTTCCTTTTATCCAGTAAAATTAAACATTTGTAATTGTTAGTTGAATTGATTTCTTATAACTATATAATTAATTAATTAAAACTATAAGAAATATAAATTAATAATCAACTAAAACCAAAAGAAACACAATTAATAATCAACTAACACGAAAATAAACTTATTAATATACAAGCTATAAACATTAGCAATTGATTAAAATAAATTAAATTAATAAAATACTCACTAGTGCTAGATGATAGGAAGAAGAAACTCTCAGTCGATTTGTGGAAAAAAAATGAGAGGATCCAGATTTTCTGTAAATGACAACCCAAAATTTCAAATCAATTTTAGCATTGATAAAACACTATAATTTGATAATAACCTTTTACACAGGACAAGTACTGACCAACATTTTTTGATAATTTAAAATAAATTATAATTAATTAACTAAAATTAAAACAAATATAAACTAATAATCAATAAAAAAAAATACAAATTAAAAATCAACTAAAATTAAAAAAATATAATTAATAATAAAAAAACTAAAATAAACATATCAATATTGAATATACAAGTATTCTACTTCTAATTAACTGCTCATTAGAGACAGACTTATTCAATCATGAACTTGAATTTACTTAGACCTAGATCTAATTTGATATTGCTCAGCATTTATGATTGATACGGAGTGGATCGGTCCAAGAACCCACAAACCGACCATCCCAAACATAGGTTTTGTAAAAACAAAAAGTTAAATCAGAAAGTTCATTGAGATTTGATCACTGGAGCAAGAGCCAGCATACACAAGGCACAGAACAGATGACGTGGAACAATACGTTTTTATTGTTGGTTCTTTTGCCGAGCTCTCCACCCCAATGCGTAGGTAATAGTTCGGACAGCCTTCGAATACAAGTCACACTAACAAATATACATCATAGTAAAACACAAGCCACACTAACATATTTTTGGACAGCCTTCGAATACAAATATACATCAGAATAAATGAGCGACCAGCTTCGAATACAAATATACATTAGAATAAATGAGCTGGCCAGATTCTCAATACAACGAAATAAAGCACAGCCTTCAAATACAAATATACATCAAAATAAATGAGCTGGTCATATTTTCAATACAACGGAATAAAGATAAACTTACAACAAAACAAAGATCTAGAACTTAGAAAGGGTTTTCTTGACAAAATAAATTGACTTACAGTGTGTAGTAATATATCTCCCAATGTATTTAGAGAATTCACTTCCAATTCACAACACTAGTTATCCACCATTTGATATTTCATCTCTATAAGTTTAATAAATAGAATATGCATGTATGCATAAGCTCCATAAAAATAGGATTGTATTATAAAAAAAAATATAATAATTCTTTTTTGAACTGACTTGACATATGAAAAATTGGTAACATTCTTTTTTTATTATTAAGATATAGAGAAAATTACTCTTAACATTCTTTTTTTATTACTAAGATATAGGGGGAATTGGAAATTACTAATAAACTAAAAAACTTATAAAAACAATTAAAAAATAAAAAGTAGAAATTATTAAGAAAATTTCTAAGTTTTTAACTCATAAACAATGAAAAGTGAATATATTAAAAAAAAATTCCTTGCTCTTTAAATAAAAAAATATAAAATAATTTCTATTTCAAATTTGACAAGTGTTTTTTTATATTAATTTTTATTACATTGAAAATAATTTTAAACCCTTTTATAAAGAGTTACAGGGCTCTTGAAGGACAACGAAGACCTCAATTTTTATCCCTAGTTCCAACTCCAAAGCAATCATATCTGTGGTAAAGAAATTTCCGTAGGCAAATCAACACATCTCTGCTAAACTGTATGCGTGTACAGAATGGCTAATATCCGTCGGTGGCAATACTCAATAATGCAGTGACAGGTGGAAATTGACAGTACTTCAGGATTCCACCGTTCAAATTAAGGCATTAGTTCCTGCCCTCCATTCATTTAAAAACAATTTAATAATAAGGATAATATGTTCAACGAAATAGGAAACTCCGTAATAAGTGCAAATAATGAAGAGAATTAATAGCGATTCAAGGAATCAAGTGTTAGGTTTCTCTTCATTGTATATCATTAAGTATTGTAAGGAAGTGTTTTAGGAAGGATGTAGGATTTATTCAGTCGTAGAATAGTAATCCTACACCAATACACCAAAACTTCATTCATTGCTATCTGAATTAAAGGATGTTTTTCGTTCAACGCTATTAGGCCTACCTTCTACCTTCTTCCTCCTTCTAGAGAGATGGACTTTACTATCAAATTATGATAAGAAACTATATCCAAGACACCTTATCAAATGACTATTCTAGATCTTAATGAGCTTGGTACTCAACTTAAGTAATTATTGGATCTTGGAATGATTTAGCCCAAGGTGTCCTTTTCACATCAATAATCTTTGTCATTTTTAGAAAAAAAATGGTAACTTTTGAATTATATTGATTATAGAGATTAGAGCAAATCTATAATAGAGAACGGGTATCTTATCCCTCAAATCAATGATTTGTTTGAACGATGAAAGAGAGCTTTAGTGTTTCCTAACATTGATTCAAGATCTAGGTATCATTAACTCATGATTAAGAATGAAGAAATTCACAAAACTGCGTTTAGAAGTAGAATTTGGAATTATGAATTCATGGTGATACCTTTTGGGTTAGCTAATGCTCATGCAACATTTATGAATCTAATGAACAATGTCTTTAGCAGATATCTAGACCATTTTGCACAGATCTTTCTCGATGACATTCTCGTTTATTCTCGTAATGAAAGGAACACCAAGGACACTTGAGGCTTGATCTTCAATGTCTTTGGTTGAATAATCTATATGGAAAGACATCCAAGTGTTATTTCTATCATAAAAAGATTCATTATTTGGGTCATGTGATCACTGAGGAAGGTATCGCACTAGATCCTAGTAAAATTGAAGTGATAATGGAATGTATAGTACTAAAAAATGGTCAAGAGGCGTGTAGTTTCATGGGGTTGGTAGGATATTATAGGATATTTATACAAGGTTGTTTAAAAATCACAATTTTGTCACCTCTCTCTAGCAAAAAGGAAAAATAGTTGAGTTGACAGATGAATGCGAATTGGCATTTACTGATTTGAAGTAACATTTGACATGTGCCCCAATCCTTAAAGAGCATAATATGGATAAATATTTCTTAGTTCGTATTGATGCTTCTAAAGTAGGCTTGAGTACACGATTAATCTAGGAAGAGGGTGTTATAGCCTATGCATCTTGGAATCTTAAGAATCATGAAAGAGATTACCCTACTCATGTCTTGGAATCAGTAGTTGTTATGATGGCACTAAAGTTATGGAGGCATTACTTAATTGGGAGAACCTTGAATTAAGGATTGATCATAATAGTGTTCAACATATCTTTACTCAAAGAGACCTTAATGCTCATTAGCGACGTTAGAGCGAGTTGTTCAATGAATATGATTTTATGATTTCCTGTATAAAAAGGAAGGAAAATGACGTGGCAGATGCATTAATTCAGAGACCAATGATTCAATCAATGATCTCCTTAAAAGTAAATTTGAGAGATCACATATTGAGTCACGTTCATGAGGATCATTGGTATAGGGAAATAAAATTTGTTTTGGAAAAGAGGAATGTTGTAGAAGCTAAATATGAAGGTTACTCACTAGATACAAATGGACTCTTGCGATACTTAGAAATGATGTATATACCTAAGAGATAGGACCTTTTGAAAGTAGGTGTTATCAAAATCTCATTAAGCACCTTACAATGCTCATCCAAAAGTAGCAAAGATGCATGTGAGTATGAAAATAGTTTACTTTTGGTTAGGTATGAGGAAAGATATAATTCAATTCAATGCCTAGTGCCTTGAATGTCAGCAAGTCATGAAAGAAGATTGTCATCCCATAGGTTTGTTTTGGCCTCATGACATTCTTGAAAGGAAGTGGGAGGTTGTTTCTTTATATTTTATAGAGGGTTTACCCATGGCCCTACAAAGACATGATTGTATTATGG
>JASDQU010101183.1:134733-150223 GCA_032191745.1 Picea mariana
TTGTAAATGAGACCTTGGCTAAGAAACCATCAGATTGGGCCCAAAATGATATAAACTTATTGAATTCCATCCATATTGTAGAACTTCAGACCATTGGGGTCAAAGAAATGACTACATTGATCATTTGGGCCAAGAGGATCATTGGAAAGAATAACTTGCTTAAATAATTTCAAACCAAGTCCATGCAGATGGAGCAGAGTATATATAAATTCAAAGATTTGTTTGGAGAGTTATTCATAAAATGCCTCCCACCATTTTGGGATGGAAAAGGAAAATTATATGATTAGGAGGAATACAACTCCCACCTCACCCAATGTAGAATGGATCACTCTAAGTTTGAAAGCCTGGAGGAAAACTTGAAAGGAGCCACCCTGGTAGAATGTTTGACCACAAATTTTGATATCTTGAATCAGTTTAAGACAGTGAATATTGGGATGGAAACCATGACTTATGCCTCTTGCATTGACCTGGATATCCTAATCAAGGAAATGATGGACTAGGAGATCCCTTCTAACTTGCAGTGGAAGGAGATAGTGCGACTGGGCAAGACGAAATGCAGTTTTCCAGGAACCAACAAATAGTCTCCAAGTGTCACCAAATTGACTGATTCGACAGAGGGCCAAAGAAGGACAGATGTCAAAGACAGAAGTTGAGCAATCAGAGAAATCGACCATTAGTTTATGAAACATTTTTGATTAATCATTGTAAATTGGTTCACATACCGAAACTGTTAGTTCAAATTATTGTAGTCAGTTTTAGAAGCTGAAACGTTTTAGTTCAGCTATTGTAATCGGTTTCTAATTGAAAGGAACTCGAATTGCGTAAATTCTAGAAGTTCCAAATGTATTAATGTTGGTAGAAGTGCAAGGGCACCTTTTAGTTTTTCTGAATTCAATTGCAATTTTCTGAAGCTGAATTGAATACATATGCAGAAGCTTTTGAAGTCTCTATGAAAAGATTCTAATGGTGGTGATATGAGTTTTGTCTCCTTTCATTGTATGTATTTCCTGTGTTCTCTAATTCCATTTTAGTTTTCTTCTGTTTAAATTGGATAGTTAAAAGCTCAGAATTCATCTCTTGATGCTCTTGGCTTAAACAATTTAAATTTTGTAATTTTCTTCCTAACTAATTCAGAATTCATTTTAGTAATGCTCTGATGAAATTACTTGTTTTCTCCTTCTTCTTACATTATGCATAAATTCAATTTATAACTCAGATTCATTGCCTCATTTAGCCTTTATCCTATGGAGAATTCTATCGGCCAATCATTGTTTTCATTCACTTTCAGAATTTTGAATCCATAGCCCTAAGTGCCCCTCCCCTTCTTGAACAGCAAATATATAAAAACCTCCAAAAACAAAACCAAATCTAGCCATTGATTGCTAAACAAATATCAAGTGACACGAGAGATCCCTCTCTGAGCTGAACGGGCTAGTACCCAGCTCTAAAGTTGGTTGAAACAATTACCTCTGTCGTTTTTTTATCAGCAGAACAAATTTACAGAGTGCTAACAAAATATACCCATTGATTTGGTTTCGGGAAATCACACCAACCATCGGATCAACCCACTCCCATTTTGACCACGTTAGCGCTAACCAAACTCCGAAGGAAATTGGAACATGAATGATCTAGACCTCTAAATCCCCGGAGTCCCAAATTCCTGAAGTAAATGAGAATCGTCCATCTATTCATGGAAAGTAAAAATGTGACCGTTGATTTTATTAAGTGATCAAGCACTGGCTTGGCCTAGCGCCTGGTCACCACTTGTGGTCATATGGAATAAGAGAAATAAAGGTAAAAGATAATACATCACTTAAGTTGATAAGCCCGTGGTTTTGCATTTTCGGTCATGTGTAAATGTTTTGAAGGAAGCGCCTCATCAGAACTTGGTTTCTGCAGTATTTGCAGAGATTTGGAATGGAGTTAAAAAGGAAATTGATCCATACCCGTGATCGATTAATGAAAAGCATTTTCATTAAATTGAAAGGGCTTCTCGATAATATTTGGATAAAAAAAAAAAACTATATTATTGTTAAATGAAGGGGTGCGATGGTCCAAACAAAGGGACATGATGTTTCATAGCTCACACCAGTTGGAAGAATATATAAACGAGAAAGAGTGGTGAGAAGAAAGTGTCTCTGCAGTCTAGTTAAGAAGATCAAAACAAAAGCAGAGTCCAAGAAGAAGAACTGTGGGTTCTAAGGTTCCTGTCAATGTCTTATTGAAGATCAAGAACAGAAGGAGACATAGCAATAGTTATGCAATCCAGTGTTTGATACAAAAGTTTGCTAGATTCAGAAATTAAGGGTGGTTGGGTGGTGCAAGGGTAGGTTGGAGCGTATAGGGGAGTTGGTGCTTCCTTGTCAGTTGTAGCTGACTAAATAGGGGGTTGTAACCTCCTACCAATTAGTGTTGGTGAACAAGGGTGTGGGTGCATCCTGATAAATGGGTGTTGGTAAAAAAGGAAGAACATCTTCCTTCTATTTAACTTATAAAACATAATTTTGCAGTTAATAGAAAAGTGTTTGTGGATTTCCCAATTGGGTTCCATGATAAATATTGTGTTAAAATATTGATTGCATTAACAAAAGAGAAATTGATAAAATTATTTTGTCACTGATTCACCCCCCCCTCTCAGTGACAAGGTCTGGTCCTTCAATTGATATTAGAGAAGGTCTCTTCACTAAGGGTATAAATCACTTGCAAAGAAATATACATAGGGATGGATTAGCAGTTGAAGATGTCAACAAAAATCCCCCTATTTGAAGGCGAAGACTATGTTTTATGGAGTGTTAGAATGAAAATATATATGATGTCCATTGGACTGGAAGTATGGATATTAGTTGAAAAAGAATATTATGTTCCAAAAGTCACTCCCACGGGAGAAGAAGGCAAGAATAAATTTTGGGAACATTCAAAGGCTTTAAACACACTACAATATGGACTGAGTAAGAAGAAACTTGCTAAAGTACTAAACTATCAAAATGTAAAACAACTCTAGGATAAATTGGAAACTATATATGCAGGGGATTCCAAGGTAAAGAGGGACAAACTTTAGGCTCTCAAAGTACAATATGAAGGTCTAAAAATGAAGGATGAAGAAAATATATGAGAGTACTTCAAAAGAGTTGATAATATTTTTAATGCATTCATACGTTTGGGAGTAGAAGTGTCAGACAATGAGATAGTTGAAAAAATACTAAGAACACTATCTATGCTATACAATCCTAAAGTGTCCACTCTTGAAGATCAAGAGAATTTAGATGAACTCACCATGGATGAATTGTATGGAATCCTCACAGCCTATGAGTTAATATTAGGTCATGAGAACCTCCCACAAGGAGAGGCAACCTTCAAGGTGCTCAAGAAAAAAAAAAACCAGAAGCAAAAACCTCAATCTAGTCATCATGAAGAATATGATGTAGAAGAAGCCAATTTTATTAAAAAACTTCAGAAAGGATCAGGGAAGTACAAAGGCAAGCTGCCTTTAAAATGTTTAATTGTGGCAAGGTTGGCCACTTTGTAGCCAAGTGTCCCTATCCCAAGGAGGACCCTGAAGATGAATAAGATACAAATAAACAATACAAGAAGAAGGGAAAACCCAACTACAAGAAATTTTTTTATAAAGGGAAAATGAATTTTTACTCAAAAGAAGAAAACAATAGTTCACCAGAGTCTAGTGATAGTGATGATGATGGAGTCCTTTCTATAAGTATTGAATACCTAATGAGATAGAATAAATTGAGCATGAGGAAGATTTAGAAGTTGAAGCATAGGTTAATATGGAAGGATAGCTTCTCAGTGCCTTGGATGAATTAAGAAGATACAAAACCAAATATAGACAGCTGAAAAGTTTTGTAGATGAAAAAAATGAAAAACATGAACAGAAAGAAAAAGAGATGGAGAAACTCATGAGCAACCTGAAAAACCAACTCCTAGAAGCCAATAGGATGGAAGAAAGTATGGAAAATTCTCTTAAAGAGAAACAAATAACCTGTGAAAGAATGGAGGCAGAAATAGTTCACCTAAGTAAATAACTTGATGCAAAACTCATTCAAACAAGACATGAACATAGATCTAAAATATTAGATAAGATTATACCACACAAAGGGATTCAAGTAACAAAAACAGAGTAGGTTATTCTCAATAATAAAACCAAGTTAACTCAAAATCTTATGCAAATTCTCTCCTTGGTACATTCAAGAAGAAAGATGAAGAAAAGACAATTCTTTGTTGCCAGAAAACCTAAGCAAAATGGGATTGCTGAGAGAAGGAATAGAATAGTCCAAGAATTTTCAAGGACTATGCTCAATGAAGAAAAATTATCGGATGGATATTGGAGGGAAGCTGCAAGAAAAATAGTATACATATTGAACATAGGTCAGCTTAGGATTAATAGTAATAAGACTCCTTATGAACTATGGTTTGGAAGAGATCCTTCAATAAAATACTTCAAGGTATTTGGAAGTAAGTGTTACATCAAAAGGCTTGATGAGAATCTTGGAAAATTTGATGCTAGATCTAATGAAGGTATATTTCTTGGATATGCTTCTACCAAGAAAGCATACAGATGCTACAATCTTAGATTAAATAAGTTTGTTGAAAGTGCAGATGTCAAGGTGGATGATTTAAAAACAATAAGGATCAAACATCAAGAGACTATACTTGACAATGAATATGAAGATGAAGATGATGATGAGTCAGTTGATACACAAGAAGAAGAATTAGAAGAGGATAAAGAAGAAAATGAAGAGGATGATATGGATACTAGTGAAGATGAGGAAGATATTCAAGAAGAAGAGATAAGTGAAGAATTCTCAAGAAGAGACACAAAGACACCCTCAAGAATGACTCAAAGGAATCATCCCGAGGAACTAATTATTGGAAATAAAAGCAATGGAGAGGAGATAAGAAGACAATTGTTGTATCAGACATAAATATCAATTTTGTCACATATTGAGCCCAACTCAATCAAAGAGGCATGTAAAGATGAGAATTGGGTCAATGTTATGAATGAAGAATTGGACCAGATTGAAAAAAAAAAAACTTGGGAACTAGTTCCAAGACCAAAAAATAAAAAAGTCATTGGAACTAAATGGGTGTATAAAAACAAAATGGATGAGAATGGGCAAGTAATCAGGAACAAAGCCATATTGGTATGTAAAGGGTATGCTCAGGTTGAAGGGGTAGACCTTGAAGAAACCTTTGCACCTGTGGACAGATTAGAGGTAATTAAGATGTTCTTAGCTTTCGCTAGCTACAAAAAATTTAAAGTATACCAGATGGATGTCAAGTCAGCATTTCTTAATGGAAACCTAGAAGAGGAAGTCTATATTTAACAACCAAAAGGATTTCAATTAACCAACAAAGGAGACTATGTCTGTAAACTAAAGAAAGAACTCTATGGGATAAAACAAGCACCCAGAGCATGGTATGCAAGGCTAGATTCTTATTTACAAGTACAAGGCCTCAAAATAGGATCTCTAGACAACAATATTTATTGTAAAATTATGGAAGTACATGTTGATGATATTATATTTGGCAGTAATGATGAAAAAATGAGTAAGGACTTTGCTAGGAGAATGCAACAAGAATTTGAAATGTCCTTGCTTGGTGAACTAAATTCTTTCTAGGATTACAAATAGTACAGTCCAAAAGATGATTCTTTATCCATCAGTCCAATTATGTTAAAGATATTCTTAAGAAATTCCAGTTAGAGGATTGAAAACTTGTTAGTACACCTATGAAAGTTGGATGCAAACTAATCAAGGAAGATGAGTCCAAATATGTAGATCCAAAATACTACAGATCAATGATTGGGAGTTTACTCTATGTAACAACTTCCAGACCTGATGTCAAGCAAGTTGTTGGGATGATGGCTAGATTCCAAGAAGCACCAAACAAGAGCCATGTTCAAGTTGTGAAAATAATCTTCAGGTATTTGAAAGGAACCATGGATCTTGGTTTATGGTACCCTAGAAAGGATTCATTCACTTTAAAGGCCTATCCAGATGCAAATTGGGCATGTTGTGTAGATGACAGAAAAAGTACAAGTGGAGGAGCATTCTTCTTGGTAGAATCACTAGCATCTTGGATAAGCAAGAAACAGTCCTCAATTTCTCCATCTTCCACTAAAGATGAGTATATTGCAGTAGAAGAATGTTGCACACAAGTGGAATGGATGAAACAAACCTTACAATACATCAAAATAGTGTTTGAAGAATCTACTACTATCTACTGTGATAATACAAGTGCTTTAAGTCTCTCCAAGAATCCTATCCAGAACTCCAAATCAAAACACATTCCCATAAAATACCACTATCTAAGAGATCAGGCTAAATATAAGAACATTAAATTGGAATATGTCCCAACACAAGAACAGGTGGAAGATATTTTCACTAAACTCTTAAGAAGAGATATATTTGAATATCTCAGGAAAATATTGGGAGTATTCCCTCTTCCAATCTAATTTCTCAAGAAAATAATGCATCAATTGCCATCAATTCAGGGGGAGACAATAGTCAAATTCAGGAGGAGTCATTCAATTATGACAGGAAAAGTATGATTGCAGGAGGAGTTTCTCGAGTTCAGATTCTGGTCAATAGCATACAAATAGACAAATATTTACCATAGGGGGAACAACCATTTTCCATTGATGTCAAAGAGGGAAAGTAACTTCAGAGGAGAGAAGCATCATCACAGGGGGATATTGTGTATGAAGTTGGTGTGTTGTCATCAATGAAAAATGGGGAGATTGTTGGAAATAGTGTCATTAATGTGTTATCATTAATGTCAAACACTATAATAGTATGGAGAGTTCATGTCAAATAAATATATGCAGTATAACAGTCGACATAAAATGTCAAAACAGTACGTAGAGAATGAAAATGTAAGACAATATGAAGAGATCAAAGCTGAGAAGGAAAAACACATTGAAAGTATATAAATAATGAAAATATCAAACAATATGCATAGATTCAATCTCATAAGAAAGGACATTAATCATAGCTTAGAACGAAGAGTGCATTGTAGAAATGTCATTGGGATCGATGGAAAGACTGAGTTGTCGATCGATGCACATGAAAAGGTGACAAGCCTTAGCAGTCGTCCGATCAAGAAATTGACGATGTTGATTGTCTCATGTAACGAGATTTATCCCACATTGGAAGTGAGAAAAAGCTTATGTGGGTTTATATAGACAACCTTCACTATATTTATTTGATGCATAGTGAAAAGGTATGGCGGGGACTCTAGGTGCTTGGAATCCTCGAGAATATCACCATCCTAGAGCTTGAGATGACCTATCAGGCCCCCTACCTTTTGGTCAAAGCAACAATAACTATCGATTTGATGATGAAGGATCTCGACCATTCATTGGAAATATATTTTTATATATATACATTGCACGTTGGTCATATGGGTGACTGTGAGCTTAAGAACCATCAGATCTAAAGCAGGATCTTCAGAATGTTTCTCAGCCACTAGATCAAGATTTGATCTAGATTTAAGTATTAGTCGTTGATCTAGAATAAGAAAAGGGGAATCGTTAGATAAAAAATGATCAACTTTGATGCTGAGCACTTCGAAGAAAAATGATTTAGAAAATATGAGTTCACTCGAAGGCCGAAGTTCAAAAGTCACTCTCAGTTTTCGATCTGAGATACATTTTGGGAGTTAAGACATCCACATCTACATCACTCCGAGAGTATGTACTTCAGGGGAAACCAGTTTCTAAGAACCAGTAACTGCCCGAAGCACCGAAGGCCAAAGTTAACACTAACCGTTGATCTACTTCGGAGTACTGTCAACCGTTGATACTTATGGACACGCATCTTTCATCCAAAATCCTTATTGATTGCAAAGTCTAGAGATCCCTGAACATCAAAGTTCCAAAGTTATCGAGGGCCTCTCATCATGCAAATGAAACATAGACTGTATGATCTATTTAAGAGAAATCAAATTCAGAAGATTTGAAAGGTTGCAATAGCTAGAAGTCACAAAGTAAATAGTGGTTATCCATCTCATTGTTTGATTAAGTCAAAACCGTCAGATTAAGAAGTGAAAGGATAAGTGTAAGGATAAAATCTGACCATTGATTTGGTTCTGGGAAATCACGCCAACCGTTGAATCAACCCACTCTTGTGTTGACCACTTCGGCGTTGAACAAACTCCAAAGGAAATTGGAACATGAATGATCTGGACATATGAACCCCCGGAGTCTCGAATTCCCAAAGTAAATAAGAATTGCCCATCTCTTCATGGAAAGTAAAAATGTGACCATTGATTTTATTAAGTGATCAAGCACTAGCTTGGCCTAGCGTCTGGTCACCGCCTGTGGTCATATAGAATAAGAGAAATAAAGGTAAAAGATAATACATCGCTTAAGTTGATAAGCTCGTGGTTCTGCATTGTCGATCATATGTAAATGGTTTGAAGGAAGCTCCTCAACATAACTCGAATTCTGCAGTATTTGCATAGATTTGGAATCGAGTTAAAAAGGAAA
Source organism: Picea mariana (assembly GCA_032191745.1). NCBI lineage: Eukaryota > Viridiplantae > Streptophyta > Pinopsida > Pinales > Pinaceae > Picea > Picea mariana. The sequence continues at coordinate 143,237 of JASDQU010101183.1, forward strand.
TCGATCCATACCTGTGATCGATTAATGAAAAGAATTTTCATTAAATTGAAAGGGATTCTCGATAATATTTGGATAAAGAAAAACAAACAAGATTATTGTTAAATGAAGGGGTGTGATGGTCCAAACAAAGGGACACGATGTTTCATAGCTCACACCAGTTGGAAGAATATATAAATGAGAAAGAGTGGTGAGAAGAAAGTGTCTTTGCAATCCAATGAAGAAGATCAAAACAAAAGAAGAATCCAAGAAGAAGAAATGTGGGTTCTAAGGTTCTTGTCAGTGTCTTATTGAAGATCAAGAATAGAAGTAGACATAGAAACAATTATGCAATCCAGTGTTTGATACAAAAGTTTTCCAGATTCAGAAATTAAGGGTGGTTGGGTGGTGCAAGGGCAGGTTGGAGCCTACGGGGGAGTTGGTGCTTCCTTGTCAGTTTTAGCTGACTAAATAGGGGTTGTAACCTCCTACCAGTTGGTGCTAGTGAAAAAGGGTGTGGGTGCATCCTGATTAGTGGGTGTTGATAAAAAAGGAAGAACATCTTCCTTATATGTAACTTTTAAAACATAAATTTGCAGTTAATAGAAAAGTGTTTCTGGTTTTCCCAATTGGGTTCCACGATAAATATTGTGTTAAAATATTGATTGCATTAACAAAAGAAAAATTGATAAAATTATTTTGTCACTGATTCAACCCCCCCCGNCCTCAGTGATAAGGTCTGGTCCTTCACTTTCTTCTGCCACCTTCTGTCCACTGTTGCATTGAATCCTATGCATTATCGTGGAAGTGTTTCTTACTCAGAATTGGATGGAAAGCATTGTTTCATGCTCTTTTGTTTGAGCACGGGTTTTGATTGGTAATTTGATATGCAAGTATGAGGAAGTATTGGAATCACTTATTCGCTTGAAGTTATAGTCTGTCCATATGAAGTTATGAAGTCGATAGCAATGTGCGAATTATTGTTATAATATAAACTTTCCATGTTTTATTGTAATTATAAAAGACACATGTTTATAAGTTATGTGGTGCTTGAATGAAGTCTACGAACCAGAATGCAAATAGGATGAGGAATTTTTATGAACTGTGGTTCGATTAAAATTATGGTTATAGATAAGGATTTGTTTTGGTGCACTTCATGGGACCCTGCGGGCTTTAAGGACTTTGTTGATTTTGATATTATGGTTGTAGCATGTCCATTTCAAAATTGTTGTTGTATTTCCTATGGTGATTACAATGATTTTTATTTTTCAATTCCATTATATATAGGAAATATTTTTATTATGGTTATTTTTTCTAGGAAATTGGTTACTATGTCATACAGTTCTAAGGAAAGTAAGCATTTTTGGGAAGCAAGCACCAATTTTGGGTTGTTTTTATGGAAACAAGGTATTGTTTAAATTTTAAAATTTTAAATAGTAAGAGAGTTTGATTGTGATTTGATATCAGAGATGGCATGGTTGATGTATCATTTGAACAATATCCATGAGATCCCCCCCCCATTCTACCATTTTTTGCTAAATACACCCCCTTCACGATCCCAATTTCACTTATTCATTCCCTGTTCTGTGATATTTGTTTTGAAGAGGAGTTTGTGTGGAAATGAAAGGAATTTGATAGTGGAAAGGGTTGAGGACTGATGTTCTAGATATTATTTTTAAATACACAGTTGATTTTTTTATTAATTGTTTGAACATTATTCGTATATATATATATATATATATATATATATATTGTAAGTAAGTAATTTTATATATAAAGGCCTTCAAAGAACCAAACCAAAAGTACAAAACTGAGTATCATCCGGGTTGTAATTACTGAACTGCTCCARAAGGAGAAACCAGTTCAGCCAACCGGGCAATTCTAACACCAGAGTTCTTATCAGTCTTAAAATAAACAGAAAGCTTAGCTAACAAAGATGCCACTAAAGGAAGATCTATTAAAAAGAACAGCCCCCTATAGGGGTTAGACCATTGGCATATAGTCTGGCACATACTCTGGCAGAAAGCCTGGCCACGGCTCCTCTTCGATAGGTGTCCCGCTGGTTGCCCATTGCATGTCATCACCCCCAATGCACGCGTCCTTGTTAGCAGCAGTATCGACATCTGCCATCAGAATGTGCACCTGCAGACTAATGACAACCGCCTCCTTGACCTCCTGCCAAACCAGTCCCTTAACAGCCTCAGTGTCGCCCGATGAAATTTTCTCATGCTTGTTTGTGGCCATGACTGCTTGCTTGATCTCCTGCCGAGTCAACTCCTCGTCATCCTCTGTTGCGCCCTGCTACCTGCAACTCTCGTTGTCACTTGCGGTGGAAGGTGCTTCTTCTGAAGCTGTGGGAGGGGCTTCTTGGTAGGTGGAGAGAAGCTGGAGGAGGGTTGAAAGCCTCCCATCCACATGCTGTAATAGAAAATGGAGTTCCTCCACTCCCTGACAGAGTTCAAAGACCAAGTCGTAAAGGATGGTAAGATTTTCTTGCCATAGAAAGTCCGCTTCTGGGTTAGAGGACATCGGTTCCTTGTTACGGGTGGGTCGAATATGAAAGGGCGTCCCCGTGGGTGATTTCATGGAGGCAATATCTGGCGCAGGAGGAGGAAAGGAGTACCTAGAGGTTGAATGAGCTATGAGGTGGCACCAAGAGGGGTTCGGGCTGGTGTCAATTATGTCCAGGCAATCGAAGCTCGGAACAGGTACGGTGGAGGGAGTGTGAATGGTTAACTCAAGCATCCGGAGCGGCGAGGATAAAGTTGAAGGCGAACCAGGAGGAGAAGCCGAAGTGCTAGGTCGTCGAGGATGCCAGGGAGAACCCCTATGCGGTCTAACTTGCTGGCGTGGCATGGTTTGGCCTGGTAAGTGGGAATGGTCTTCTAGACCAAGGGGGAGGAAAAGGAGCAACTGGGGTGGTATAAGCACCATGAGCAGAACAACAGAACCAGACCCGAGCTGCGGAACGATAACACAAACAAAATGAGTCATTGCACTCTGTGAAATGGAGGTCAAGGGAGCTCGAGTAAATGCCCCTCCCATCGTCGTAAATTCAATTTAATGCAGGAGGGTGTCGGCAGCAGTTGGCATGACCTAGGCACATGGCTCGGTGCTTTGATGGCTCCTCCGTGTCTCCTCTATGCGCCAGGTGGCTAGCCCTAACACCCCATCCGGGTGTTTGTCCACTTCCATAGCTTTGCGTATACATTGATGGAGGATAGGGTGATCTGGAGTGAGGGAAGTGTTACAGAGGATTTCCGGTCCATCCCAGTTAACCCCTAGATTAGCCAAGTTGTCCACTACTTGATTCGCACTCCTTTTGACATGAGAAGGTATGACTACCTGAATGGGGTGCAGTGACTCTGCTATGGTCTTTAGCCCATGCGAGAGTCTCCAGCTTGGAGAAATTTTGTCCAGATCAATTCCGTTTAAAAGTCTACCAAGGAGATTGATGATGATTTGGGAATCGCCTTCTACAATTAGCTGGGTGAAGTTGTGATCCTTGGCGAGTTGCAGCCCCCGAGTGAGTACCCAGAGTTCCGCCACATTGTTCGTGGTGTATCCAAGAGAGCCTACATTAATAAGAATGATGTGCCCGTGGTGATTGCAGAAGACTGCTCCATAGCCTGCAACCCCTGGATTGCCTTTGGAGGCCCCATAAAAATTGAGTTTGATGAAGTCAACCGGAGGGACTGACCAAGAGGAGGGACTGAAGGTAGGGGAAGGGGCAAAGGGGAGGGGGGGGTGAGGGACATGGAGAGGTAGCCAGTGTTTCAGGATTAGAATTTCTGAGGGATTGCTGGTCAGGTCTGTTTCAGTCCAAGGTTGGAGTTTGAGAGTTTCCAGAATGTTGAGGTGGTAGCGATTCCAGCAATGTTGCCACGGGAGGAAAGCGTTCCTGAAGAGTCTTCTATTTCTTTCCTTCCATACCTGCCAGAGGATGAAGCCAGGAAGCAGTTGCCAGATACGATTGAGGAGGGGAGAGTGAAACACTTGGTCCCTCCAGTTAGTGATAGTGTCGACGATGTTGTCTCGAACATAATCTGAGGTGCACATGACGAGCGCACTTTGGTCCCAGATTTGTGCAGTGTACGAGCAAGAAGTGAGGAGGTGATTCATGGTTTCAGCTGTCTCCCCACAGAGTATGTATATGGAAGGCCCCACAAAGCCTCTTTTGGAAATATTGTCCCAGGTGAGAATGATGGAATGGACCACGAGCCAGAGGAAGAGAGTGATTTTGGTCCAATGTCTGAGGTTCCAGATATTGCGCCAAACAGCCCGTGTAGGTGCCAGGTTCAGTTGGATCTTGATGTGGTAAGATTCTCTTATGCCATATGTGCCTCTTGGCCGGTATCCCCATCATAGAATATCCTCTCCAGTGAGCTTGGGGATTTTTCGTTTGAGCATTTTGGTCTGGTAGGGGCCCATATCCACGTGGCCATCTAGGTTCAAGCTTTGCCTATCAAGATGCCAATGTCGCCAAGTGTTATCTTGTGGGTCATCCCTCTAGTAATCCACTAATATTGTCAGGCCCGCCTGTGTGGCTTGAGTGCTGATGTGCTCAGCCCAGTCCTTGTGGTCCAGAATTGGCCATTGTTGCCAGGAATCTTTCCAAAATAAGGTTGTTTTCCCATTCCTAATTTCCCAGAAGGCATGCTGGGTGACAAGCTATCTATTCTGCTTAGCCGCTGCCCAAATTAAAGACCCGGGTGTGTCACCATTCCAGCGATGAGGTTTTTTCCTGCTACCTCGAGTGCATATTTCTTCCTCCATAAGCATGCCCAAGGTCCTTGGGTTTCTTAAGCCATCACCACCATATTTTGGCACTGAGGACTTTGTTCATGATGGCAGGATCTCGTAGGCCAAGGCCTCCTTGCTCTTTGGGCTGACAGAGTTTGTCCCAGCTGACAAGTGCTATTTTCTTTCTTGTGTTGAGACCTTGCCACAGGAAGTTCCTCTATAAGCTTTTAATAGTTGAGAGTACAAAGTTAGGAGCAGTGAGCACCGAGAAGAGGTAGGTGGGAAGGGCTTGGAGAACAGCTCGGAGGAGAGTGAGACGGCTTGGAAAGTTAAGAACTCTGAGGGTCTAGGAAGAGAGCTTCTTAGTAAAACAAGAGAGAAAATGCTCCCAAGAGGAGTTCCGAAGGGCGTTATTGATCAAAGGGATGGCAAGGTATTTGGACGGAAGGGAGCTTCTTTGGAAGCCTAAAAGATCAGAGATATGGCGTTGGACGAGAGGGGGCGTATTAAAGAAGAAGATAAGGGACTTGTCTTTGTTGTAGTCTAGACCTGAGGCTTCAGAGAAGGTCTGGAGGATTTGGAGAATGGAGTTTGCTTCCTGGACCATTGGGGTGCCCATCAGGAGCGTGTCATCCACAAATTGACTATGAAAAATAGGAGGTGAGATGTCATGCAGCGTTAGACCTGCCAAAGTGTTGTTTGCAACTGCCACTTGAATGCTTCGACTGAGACCTTCTGCCATGATAATGAATAGGAAGGGGGAGAGAGGGTCTCCCTGTCTAATTCCTCGTGAAGGGGTGAAGGGACGAGAGGGGACGCCATTAACCAGGATAGAGAAGAAAGAAGTAGAGGTAAGGTTCAAGATCCATGTCACCCAAAGTTTTTCAAAGACAAAGGCGAGGAGCAATTCCCTCATATAGTCCCAGCTTATCTTATCAAAGGCTTTAGAGAGATCTAATTTAAGGAGCATACCTGGCAGTTTAGTTTTCTACAGAGAGTGAATCACCTCATGAGAAAGAATAACATTGTCCAAGATTTGTCTACCCTCTATGTAGCCAGATTGTTCCGGGGAGATGATAGTAGGCAGAATGGGTTTAATTTTGTGGGCTATCACCTTTGTTAGAAGTTTATAAATGACGTTGCAAAGGGATATGGGTCTAAACTGCTTAGGGTGGTGAGCATGCCCCTCTTTGGGAATGAGAGTGAGGAAGGTAGGATTGAGAGCTTGAAGGACCTTTCCAGTAGAATGGGAGTCTTCAATAATTTCCCAGACCTCTACTCTGATCATCGGCCAACAGTGGTGGAAAAAATCGCTGGTAAATCCGTCCGGGCCGGGTGCCTTGCCTTTTGGAGTGTCTTGCAAAGTCTGATCCACCTCCTCGATTGTGATGGGCTGAAGTAGAGCTGATTTTTACTCCCTGGTGACGAGGGCAGGCACATGTTGCGTTATTTTGGCTATGGCTTCCAATCTGTTCGGAGAGGGTTCCGTGAGGAGGTTGTTATAATAATCTGTCAGTGTTGCTTCAATGTATTCGTGGGAGAGAATAGGCTCATCGGTGGTGGAAATTAAGTGCGTGATTCTATTGGAGTGGCGATGTTGCATGATAGATCTATGGAAGAACTTGGTGTTGTGGTCCCCCTCCTTGAGCCACTGGATGCATGATTTCTGCTTCCATAGAATCTCTTCCTGCGCTTTTCTAGTCTCCAATTGTTGTGCAATTGTTGCTTCCTAGACTTTCAACTCGTCCGTTAACCCTTGCAGTCGGATATGGGTTTGAATCATCTTCATTTTCTCTGACAGCTACCTTTTGGAGTTGAAGATGTTGCCAAAGGTTTGCTTATTCCAGGTCTTGATGAGTTGTTTAAGGTTTTTTAACTTCTGCTGAAATCTGAACATCTTGGAGCCATGTGTAACCTCTGCCTGTCTCCACCAGTCCTGGATCTTAGCTTGGAATTCTTGATGGTTGAGCCAAAATTGCTCGAACCGAAATGGTTTTTTCCCTAGTGACGCCAACACTTCCATCCACAGCTGAATGGGCCAGTGATCCGAGCCATGAATATTAAGAATACTTGCCTCCATGGCTATTCCCTCCAGCATAAGGGAATCAAAGATTAGAAAATGATCTAGTTTGCAAGCAATTTGGTGTGATCCATTTCTTCTATTTGTCTAGGTGAAGGTGCCATTGATAGCTTCCAGGTCAATCAAATTGAGTTTATCTATGAGGTTGTTGAAGTCATTAGTGTCTTGATCTAGGCGCCGTGAGCCCC
>JASDQU010101183.1:166205-177460 GCA_032191745.1 Picea mariana
CTCTTGGCCTGTGAGCCTAATTCGACAGTTATGCCTTCTTCAGCCTGCAAGCCATCTTCGGCAGTTGTGCCTTCTTCTGTTCCTATTATGGATTCTTCTTCAGATGATGAAAGTGAGGATGAAAATCCCCCTCCGCCCACTGACATTCCTCTAGATGAGTCCTTTGAACCTGAACAAGCACCAGTTCCACCACTTCCTAGATGGGTCCGTTCAACATGAGAAGCAGCTGGTGATCTTATCAATGATCCTTCAGATCAGCGTCGGACACGTGCATAGTTCCAATGAGCCTCTTCTCTTTTGGCTCAAGTTTCAGAAACTCATGATCCAGAGACATTTGCAGAAGCTTCAGATCATCTAGATTGGGATACAACAATGAATGAAGAGTATCGTTCTTTAATAGAAAATGATACTTGGGATCTTGTACCTCTTCCAAAAGGAAGAAAACGTGTTAGATGCAAATGGGTATATAGAACTAAGTATGCAACATATGGAAGTGTTGAAAGACACAAGGCTCGATTAGTTGCCAAAGGATTTTCCCAAGTTGAAGGCATTGACTATAATGAAACCTTTGCCTCTGTAGCCAAAATGAATTCCATCCACCTTGTTCTTGCCCTTGCCACCTCACATAAATGGGAGGTCCATCAGATGGATGTTAAATCTACCTTCTTGCATGGTGATTTGAAAGAAGAAATCTACATGGAACAACCTCCAGGTTATGTCCAGAATGACTCTAGCCTTGTTTGTCGCCTCAAGAAATCTCTTTATGGTCTCAAGCAAGATCCCCAAGCTTAGTATGCCAAAATGGATAGTTTTCTTATTGCCACTGGATTCTCTAGATGTCATTCTGATCCTAATGTCTATACCAAGAAAGTAGGAAGCCATCTCATCATCCTTGTCCTTGATGTTGGTGACCTAATCCTTACTAGTAGTGACTCAAAACTTTTAAACCATGTGAAAACCAACCTTAAGAAGAAATTTGAAATGACAGAATTAGGATTTTTACACTATTTCCTTGGCCTCCAAGTTTTGCAAACTAATGAAGGAATTTTTCTTTCCTAGTCTAAGTATGCTTGTGACCTTCTTCGTCGCTTTCACATGGACAATTGTAAACCAACCCCTTCTCCCTTCCAGTCTGGAGTCAAGCTTTCCGCCACCTGTACTTCTCCTAAAGTTGATGCCACCCTGTATCGTCAGTTAATTGGTAGCCTCTTATACTTGACTCATACCCATCCTGATCTTTCCTTTGTTGTTGGTCTTGTTGCCTAATATATGCAAACACCCCATGAAAGCCATTGGAAAGAAGCTAAAAGGATACTTTGCTATGTTCATGGTACTGTTCACTTTGGGATACATTATAGTTCGGGGGGGACTCCCTTATTGGTTGGTTTCACTGATTCAGAATGGGCTGGTGACCCCGATGATCGGAAGTCTACTGCAGGTTATGTTTTCAGCCTTGGTTTAGGACCTGTCACTTGGGCCTGTAAAAACAACAGGCTATTGCACTTTCTTCAGCAAAAGCAGAGTACCGAGCAACGATAAATGCAAGTCAGGAAGCCCTGTGGCTTTGATAGATCCTTTCAGAGTTTGGATTCCAGCACCTTCATCCAACCAACCTTTGGTGTGAAAATCAAAGTTCCATCAAGCTCGCCAAAGACCCATTTCAACATCACCGTAGTAAACACATTGATATACACATGCACTTCATTAGAAAGCTTATTCATGATCAAGTTATTGAAGTGCCCTTTTTCCCTACAGAAGATCAAGTTGTAGACATTTTCAAAAAGTGTCTTATAGAAGCGAAATTTTCCAAACTTTGATCTATGTTAGGAGTTCAGGAAGTTGTCATTAATGGGGGATAGGATCTAATGCTTCCTTCCTCCTCCTATTGTGTCATTATTGTAAATCCTTCAATCCTATCCCAAGTTGTTCTTAAGGGGGGATGTTAGGATATTTAGACACTTAGGAGTTAGTTAATATCTACTTGGTCTAATATGTCGTTAGGTAAAAGTGTGTTTCTTTAGTATGCATTAGTATGCATTTGTAGTTAGGAAATCCGACAATCATGATATGTTCCCGACATAGAGTGATCTGATGGTTCATACTCTCCTCGATCTTAACGGCCATTGATCCATGGCTTAACACCCGATTGGTCCATGATCTCTATTTAAAGAGCATGGAGGGTCATTTGCTGATGATCGATTGTGAGAAACTCTCTTGTAAAATCTCTCTGTAATCTTTTTCTTTGCATTAATAAACTGCACCAAGTGGCCGTGTTGGCTAGGGCCGTGGATGTTTCCCCGTAGGGGTTTTACCATGTGAAAACATCGATGTGTTGATATTTGATTTGGTTATGTGAGTGGCTACTGAAGGTGTTCATCCTCTGTTGGAATACCTGTGTTGTCGAACAGGAAGCTTACCGTAAGTTCGACAATTGGGAGAAGTAGGGTGCACTGAGGCATAAACACCCAAAAACCCAAAGTCCTAAGGGAGATCTACACCATAGATCTGGAGAAAATAGCTTGACCGTTGGATCAAGCAGAAGAGTAGATTGTAATTTTGGGAATTCGACTGTCAGGAGAAGTGGGATGCATCGTTGCACAAACTCTCAAAGTTTGAAGTTCCAAAGCAAAAGAGCAGACATGGTGGGGCTAGATGACGTCGCCTGGGGTGACATGGACTTTCCTAGGCATACAACATGCCATCTCCTTAGTCAGTGAAAATTGTTCTATGTGGGCTTGAAGGATATAAAATCCGAAAGTTTGAGAGTCATGAGATTGGAAGGAAGAAAGCGTGAAAGATTCTTGAACCCAAAATTCCAAAGCTCTGAAGTTATAAAGTCTCATAACTCTGATGCCTGAAGTTTCATAGTGAGTCTCAATTGTTGGATGTTGAGTAGACGTGCATGGTTGATCTTGCCTATGTCGCAAGTTTGTTAGTTCGAAACTTAGGAATTTGTTGTGTAGTTCTTTGAAACCACCCGAAGTGCGAATTATCGAAGCACTCATAAGTTGGGGCCTAGGTCATAGCCCAACATCACAATAAAAAGGGGCCTAGAATGAGGATCTAGATCCTAGGAGATTCGTAATTCAGAAAAATAGGAGATTGGGAGTATCAGTTTTGGCCCACAGTTGAATACCTGAAACACGAAGTCACGAAGTACCCTTTTTGAGAGGTGAGTTCTCACGAACCACGATCATGTGTGTTGGGGACTAAGAGAAAAGGGATAAGGCCTAAAATTGTTACAAAGCTGAGCAGAGCTCAGAAAATTCATGAAATCCAAATGTTTATTAAAAAAGATTCGGTTTATGAATTTTGTAGGATTTGTTAAGAAATGATGGCCTGACAAATTCTGGTTGACTGCACGTTGTGTTTGCAGATTTCAACGAGTGTGAAGACTGCAACAAATTGACACAGAGTGAAGGAATGGAGGAAGCATATAATGCTTCCATTTTAGAGAATGAGGCAAAAGGAATGGATGTCCATTTGGGAGTTGAAGGATTGAACTCTAGTGGACATGGAGAAGAGATAGATAGGGAAGGAAATATGATGAAAACCATTGAAAGATTTCATAAATATGCCCAAACTCACCGATCAAATAACCGAAAGCTTATGAAAGCTAAGGACAAACAAGGATAATTCAACTTAAAGTTGATGAAGAGTTTGGAGAGAATAAAAAATAAGTTGGATAATGAGAGTGACTCAAGAAAAATAGGGAGTCACAGGACCCCTGAGAGGAAAAGAATATCAAGAAGCATTAGCAAGCATCATCGCCACTCGCCAAAGCATTCCAGTAAGGAAGAACACAGTAGTTCAAGACCATCTCCTACTAGAAAGCACAGGAGATATGGAGTGGATGAACTGAAGGGAGAAATGAACAATATTAAGCCTCCCACATTTGTTGGGGAACATAAGAAGAAGGAATATGTCAAGACATGGTTTCTTGGCATGAGGAAATATTTCCAATTGTAGAATTATTTCTCTCATGCAGAAGGAAGAATTGAAATGTATGAACTAAAAGGAAAGGAATCCATGTGGTGGGATCATCTTGTGCAGCTACATCACATTAGAGAGAAATATACCACTTGGAAAGAATTCAAGAGGTATTTCAAGAATAAATACTTGACTAAGAGATATTAAGACAGAAAGATGAAAGAGTTCTTTGAGCTCAAGGTTTGTAGCATGACCATTGATGAGTATGAACGAAGTTTTTTGGAATTATTGAATTATGTTTCATTCATCAAGGATGAGACTGTCAAGATTCATAGGTATATAAGTGGATTTCCACCTTCCATTGCTGATAAGATTCATTATGATGATCCTAATACTATGGAAGAAACGATTAGGAGGGAGAAATGATTATATGAACAACAAAGAGAAAAGCCTACTTTCTAGAAGGCTTGGGAAGACAAGAAGAATTTCAAGATGGATCAAAGGAAGAAGGGAGCTAATCCATCCTTTTTTAGAAACAATCCTCAAGGAAAACCATCTTTTAGAGAGCCAAGAAAGATAAAGTGGGTGGGAAAATGTGAAGACAAACACCTATGGAGTGTTGGGGTTGTAAAGGAAACCATAGGTATAAGTATTTTCCCCATAGAAATGATAAAGTGAGAGTTGTCCACAATGTATAGAAGACTGAAACAGTGGAGGACATGGACAGTAGAATTCCAAGGATCTAAGCAGCCATGGACAAGAGGCAAGATCAATATCAGTTTCACATGATTGAAGTGGAAGGTATGATCAATAACCATGCCTTTACTATTTTAATTGATTTAGGGGCTAGCCATAGTTATATAGATCCTAGAGTGGTGGAAAGTTTGAAATTGTCAAGAAGAAAACATGAAAAGTCTTGTTTAGTGCAGTTGTCTATAGGAACCAAGAGGAAACTCACTTAGCTAGTTAAGTCTTGTCCAGTGGACATGAATGGACTGAGCACAAAGGATGAATTGAACATGTTGCCTTTAGTATCTTATGCCTGTCTAATTAGGATGGTCTGGTTGGACCAACGCCATTTCATCTCGGACTGTCATAATAAGGCATTCACTTGCCTGGATGAAGAAGGAAATCAGAAAATAGTCCAAGGAATTCCCAGAGCTCTTGCTATCAGAGAAATCTCAAAAATGCAGCTGAAGAAGTGCTACAGGAAAGGTTGTCAACTATTTGCAACCCACTTGGAGGAAGCACCTAAGGATAAGGTGTCGAAGATCGAAGACCATGCGGTACTAAATTAGTTTGAGGATATATTTTAGGAGATACCCGGACTACCTCCGAAAAGAGATATTGACTTCTCTGTAAACATGATTTCTGGAGAAACTCCGGTGTCAAAGCTCCTTACAGAATGAGTACGTCGGAGTTGAAAGAACTACAATTGAAGCTTGAGTAGCTCCTGAGGAAGGGGTATATACACCCAAGAGTTTCACCTTAGGGTGCCACGGTCCTGCTTGTGAAGAAGAAGTATGGGACGTTGAATGTATTAATTTCAGACAGTTGAACAAAGTGACTATAAGAACAAGTATCCTCTGCCAAGGATCGACGATCTCTTCAATCAGCTGAAGGATGCAAAGATATTTTTGGAGATAGACCTCAGGTTGGGATATCACTAGGTAAGGATAATTGATGAAGACATTAGTAATACCACCTTTAGAACAAGGCATGGTCATTACGTGTTCACAGTGGTGTCGTTTGGGCTGTCAAACGCACTCGTTGTTTTTATGTGCCTAATGAATGGTGTATTCAGGGACTATCTAGACACGTTTTTCCTAGTCTTCCTGGATGAAATTTTGGTGTATTCCAGGTCAGAGGAAGAGAATGAACAACATCTGAGGATGGTGTTGTAGGTGTTAAGAGAGCACCAACTATATGCCAAGTTGAGAAAGTGCTCTTTTTATTAGGAGTGAATCCATCACTTGGGGCATATTATTTCAAAGGATGGGATAGCCATGGATCCTGAGAAGATTAAGTCCATCAGAGAATGGTCAGCGCCAAATAATGTGAAAGAAATCAGATCCTTTATGGGTCTAGTTGGATATTACAGAAGTTTCATCGCAAGGTTCTCGAGGATAGCTCACCCTATCACTTCCTTGCAAAGGAAGGAGAAGAAGTTTCAGTGGAAAGAGGAATATGAGAGAAGCTTCCAACAATTGAAGAAACTGTTAACCAGTGCTCCAATCATAAGGATTGCAGAGCTGAATGAAGACTTTGTAGTGTGTACAATGCATGCAAAGAAGGACTGAGAGGAGTCTTGAGTCAGAAGTGATTCCTAATTTTTTATGAATCTAGAAAGTTGAAAGAGCACAGAAGGAACTATGCAACTCATGATTTGGAGTTGGCAGTGATAGTTTATGCTCTAAATAAATGGAGTAATTATATCATGGGAAGAAGGTTCGAACTGAGGACAGACCATAACGGTCTAAAGTATTTGTTTGATTAGCCGACCTTGAATGCTAGGCAAAGTAGGTGGTTAGAATTCCTTTGTGAGTATGACTTTGATATCAAGCATATCAAATGAAAAGAGAACAAAGTGGTTGATGAACGCAGGAGGAGAGTGCATAAATTGCATGCTACGACCATTAGCATGTACCAAGATGACATTAAGGGAATAATTTTTGAAGTTGCACATGCAAATTTGTAGTACAGGAATTTGGTAGCAAAACTGCAGTAAGGTAAGATGCCACAGAAAGTGGAAAATTATAAATTGGAAGCTGATGGAATACTTATGTAGAAGAAAAAAAATTATGTACCTAATGTCCATGACTTGAAATTTATGATTTTGAAATAAATTCATAATGTGCCTTATGTTGGTCACCCTGGATATCAGAAAAATGTGGCAATAGTCAAGAGCCATTACTTTTGGCTAGGTATGAAGAGAGAGATTGTAGAATACATCGCCAGATGTATGGAGTGTCAGAAGGTTAAATATGAGCATAGACACCCAACAAAGTTGCTGCAACCTTTACCCATTCTTGAGTGGAAGTGGGAAGTGGTGACAATGGATTTCATCATAGGATTGCCCAGAATAGGAAAGCAGCATGATTCCATCATGGTGGTGGTGGACAAGCTTACGAAAGCTGCCCATTTCATTCCATTAAAGACTACTCACAAGGCATCTAATGTTGTTGATATTTTTATGAGGGAAATAACACGATTTCACAGTATCCCCAAGACAGTTGTGTTTGACAGGGACCCGAAATTTACCTCAAAGTTTTGGAAGGGGTTGTTCAAAGGATTCTGAACAAATCTGAACTTCATCACTTCATATCATCCTGAGTCTGATGGAAAGAAGGAGAGGGTGAATAGAGTAATATAAGACACACTATGGATGTATCTGATGGACAAACCATCTAAATGGGAATACTACCTACACTTGGTAGAATTCGCCTACAACAATGGGTATCAAGCATTGTTCAAGATGAGCCCATTTGAAGAAATTTATGGTAGAAAGTGAAATACTCCAGTAAGCAGGGATAATCCAGCTGATAGGGCAGTAGTTGGGATAGAGTTTCTCAAGGAAATGGAAGAGAAAATGCTAAAAATTAAGAAGAATTTGAAAGTTGCCCAAGACAGGAAGAAAATTTATGTTGATAAAAAAAGAACCCACATAGAGTTTAAAGTGGGCGATCATGTTTTCCTAAAAGTGAAATCTAACAAAAGTTCCCTGAAGTTGGGAACCTATTCCAAGTTGGCAACCAGATTTTGTGGGCCATTTGAAATCCTAGAAAGGATTGGACCAGTTTCATATAAGCTTGCATTACCTACATCCATGACTGTACATAATGTATTTCATGTTTCATTTCTTAATAAATATATACCTGATGCTAATCATGTTATAGATTGGAATGCAATTTAGGTGGAGCAAGAAGGTATCTTGCAAGTGCATCTTGTGTGCATATTGGACCAGAAAAGAACACAGCTCCAAAATTGAGCCATAGGGCTAGTAAAGGTCCATTGTACATGGTACGGTCTTGAGGACATGACATGGGAACATGAAGAAGATATGCAGGAATAATACCCGCATATTTTTGAAGATTTTGAAAATCTTGTTGATGTTGTGTAATAGTTTCACTTAGCACACTGCAAAATTAAGGGGAGGGGATTGTAATAACCCAAGGATGTGCCCCAATTGTATTATGAATTGTAATTATGTTTTATAGGATGGTGAGCCAAGCATATATAAGATGGTGGGTTTATGTGTTTATTAGGCCAAAGAGCCTAAGTTTTAAAGGCCAAGAGCCTGATTTTGTATATGTAATCATTCAGATTATTCATAAAATATAAACATCGTTGCGTGTAGAGAAACCACGAATAAAGAGTGATGGGGGACTAAGCTTCCACAAGGCTGAGTAAGGGAGATGGGGATGAAAGGATGGGAGAGGGGCTAATATTAAGAGATTAAGTCTTTAAGAATAATATTTTAGTATTATTCCAAAACTATGTGAAATTTATGTTTTATCTTAAGTCTTTGGAAGGACAGGTGGCTTCCAAAGGAGGAGGAGTGTGCTTCATGGATGAAATGTGTTGATCCAAGCATAGGCAATTTAATACAGGAAATGAGACATGTTGGGGGTTCATCCTCCATTTTGGGGGTCGACAGTCTGAACCCATTTTACCTTTGCATACCTCATGCAACTCTGAAACTCGAAACTGTGAGGGCAACCTGTGATGTTTTCCTGAGAAGCCAACACATCCTCAATCTAAACTCGTTTTACCTTTGCGTATGACCTATGCATAACCACGTACATCTGAGAAACCAATCGAGAGGGAAGGCTGATTTGTGTGTCTTGTGAACCTAGGTTATCCACACTGTAAATCTGAGTTCAGGCCTTAACCATTTGGGTTGTTGTCCTGTGTATTATCTGAGTCGTCTGGTGTCATAACTATGGGTTTTTGTGGCCATGTAGTCCCTTGGTTGAGTTTGATTAGCTGTCATCACATAGTCCTTGTTGAGCCTTATTGTTGTCCTCCTTATGCTGGAACGGAGGTGAAAAAGCAGGTTGTTAGGCCTATGTGCAACAATCTCTCCAGGTGAGGGAGGTGGTTGTGGTTGAAGAGGCAGGTTTTTAGGTCTATGAGTGACTCTTTCCAAGTGAGAGAGTGTGTGAAGGAAGTGAGAACTCCTGGAAGGGGTCCTATAGATGCCACAGAGCTCAAAGAATCCCAGTCCAGCCTGTTGTTAAAGCCCAAGGTAAGGGAGGGTTAGCAACCGAAGGATTTTCCTATGTGATAGTGAAGGTGTATACTCTTAGGGTGGGACATGCATGTGGGGAATGAGAGTCTATGAGCAGTGGGAATAAGTGGCTCCTGGGAGAGAATCCATCCTCATAAACTATGTGTCTTCCTTTTGACCTTGCCTAGCCTAGGATTCCCTTTCCTAGTGGAGCTTAGTCCCAGCTCAGGGGTGACCTACTGCTGATAATGATGAGCAGTATGGTCTAAGGCTGGGAGGTTCATGGAAGGCCTGCACACAGTTGGTGGAGTTAATATAATTTCAAAGATAAGTATCATTATGTGTTTAATTTCAATTAAACACATAATGATACTTATCTTTGACCTTGCCTAGCCTAGGATTCCCTTTCCTAGTGGAGCTTAGTCCCAGCTCAGGGGTGACCTACTGCTGATAATGATGAGCAGTATGGTCTAAGGCTGGGAGGTTCATGGAAGGCCTGCACACAGTTGGTGGAGTTAATATAATTTCAAAGATAAGTATCATTATGTGTTTAATTTCAATTAAAATGCATGTCTGTGATGCTTATGCATTTTTATGTATTCCGTTGCAAGTTTGAATTACTATTAATTCTATTTAATTCTAAATGTTTAAGAATAACTCTATGTTAATTGTGTTAATTGATTTAATGCATATTATATGTATGTGAATGTTCCGCGTAGTTGCGTTTCCCGACAGTGGGTTTGATGTCTGGGGACGTTATATGAAACTTTCTCGTACGCTGCTTAAATGCCTTTGAGTTTGTAAATTAATTGGCCTTGCATTTACAATGTGTAAATTCATAATATTATACTTTGGGTATGCAGAAAGGTTTTCTTACCTATCTGTGAAATTTCTAATTGGGTCTCTGAGACTTTCGTCTTAAATTCTTTGTGTTTCATATACTTATAAAATAAATGTAAAATCCGTAAAACCTTCACTTTGTGTATAAATAAATGGCATTGTTACCCTTTGTGAAAATCTACGACTGTGCGCTATGCGAATTACTCTAAAATTGTGTAAAAGGCCTTGCTTTATCCTTTCGAGGTTATGCAACTGTACTCTGTTTTACTTAATTCACACTGTGTAATTTATAATTTGTATTGCTTCTTTATCATTGTTATGATTTATAATCTGCATATCCATCTGTATTCCTGTGTGGTTTATAACTTATATTTATATTCTTTCTATTATAAATTCATAGCTTGCATTCTGTTCTTAGAGGCAATATACCCAGATTTCATCAATTAATGATGGGGCCCTCATTTTTTTTTGCGAGGGTACCCATCAACTGGATTAAGGATCCATTATCCCCCTTTGTTCATGGGTGGATCGTCACACCAGTTCCAGTCGTGTCTGGGTTCCTTTACCGAGTTTGAGATAAGTATTCTTTTATCTTGGTTAATTAAGAAATTTTCTTTCAATCATTTTCTTTAAGGATAGTTTAGTTTACTAAACCCTATCCCTTTTATCTCTCCAAGTTTAATCATTTCGAAGGAAACAGATCAAGGAGGATAACCTTGCTTGAAAAGGTATTTGATTTCCGATCTTGGTGTTTTAAACAAAACTTCTCAGGTTTTGTTTACTAGTGGTACATGGTTCTTACCCTAGGGTACTCTACTATAATACTTTTGAACCAAGGTTTCCTAGTTGTACATATCATTGGTGATTTAATTTTTAAATGAACATAGAGATTATTGAAACCATTTGAACAAGTTTTTCAAGTATTGTAACAACTATTGTAGCTTGTACTTGTAGCCCATTGAAAATCTCTATTTATAGGCCCAATGTAATATAAAATGGATTGTTAATTTCCCTATCTGTTCCTTCATATCCCTTGTACGATTTGAATAATGGTAAATACTTATACACTCATGTAGTTCAAGGATCAATGGGAATTTTTATTTATATGAAAATAATATATATATATGTACAACTCCACACACACACACACACACACACACACACACACACACACACACACACTTATATAAATGGATGATTTTAGGGGCTAAATTTCACTTGTGGGCTAATTTTCCATAGTTTTTCCAAAAACAAG
>JASDQU010101183.1:178039-191401 GCA_032191745.1 Picea mariana
ATTTCATTATTCTTATAACAATGGTAATCACCATAATATTATACATCCAGTCAATCATTTATATATGCACTTATCATCACATGAATTCATTAAACCTATAACGATCTGTAATCAACAGAATATTAACCATAATTAAAGTAAAGGTGATTATCTGTAAAAAGCACTGATGTTGGGACACAAATGTAATAGCCACGTTCCACCAAACTATAGAATAGAACAACCAAGTTACTTGCTCTGTTCACCCCCTATTCTGGCCATGAGTTCATAAGGGAGAATTGAAATGATCCCCCTTTGCTACACTCCTTTTTTCCATATCATAAATTCCCTTGCCTCACACTAAACAGTGTTCATAACAACAAGTAGTACTCTTTTTCCAGCATACTAAGCAGCATCATGCCTCCTTCATATGTTGTATATATTTTTGCATCTTGTGCCTAGGTCTTTCTTTCCCTCGTTGAGAATTTTTGCAGCTTTACAAATCCTTGATTTTAAAGGGCTACTAGTGGTCAAATTCCTCATTTTCCACTTGTAAAAATCATCCCTAAGGTAACTCAAATATGTTCCCCACTCATGGAGTCATGGTTAGTTGTTTTCAACCTGGTTGTTTCATTTGTCTTCCATCATTTAATATATAAAAAGATTTGTCTTTTACATGTGTCACAATCAAAGATTTATTTGGGAAAATCAAATATTTTCCCAACAGTCATAAACATTTAATTACAATAATCAAATTCCAAATTTGGATTTTCCATAAATGGCAAACAAATTCCAAATACAAATTTTCAAAAATGGAAATTTATTCCTAAGTGCACATTAACTTTAATAATTAATAATTTTTGAGGATATTACATCCTCTCCCCCTTAAGTACAACACTGCCCTCAGTGTTCATTCCTCTCTTGGAATAGGGTTGGATAATATTTATGCAAATCTTCCTCCAATTCCCAAGTGGCCTCCTTAGGAACAAAGTGCTTCCATTGCACTTTTACCTCGACGATGGCTATGTTCCGTAGTATTGTTTCTTTCTTGTCCAAAATGCACAAAGGTTATTCTTGGAACTCACCTTCTGGTTCCACCTGAACCATGTTCCAATAAATGATGTGAGTAGGATCATGAATATACCTTTTCAACAAGGAAACATGAAAAACATTATGAACTTTTAAATTTGCAGGGAGTGCAAGTTGATATGCCATGGGTCCAATTCGAGCTAAGATCTCGAAGGGGCCACAAAACCTGGGTGCCAAACTTTGACCAGTTTCCTATCTTCATTGAGCTTCTCCTTTCTTTGACTTTCAAATAAATGTGGTCCCCAACTTGGAATTCCTAGTGTCTCCTTTTCAAATCTATGTAGCTTTTTGGTCTGTCTTGTGCCTCTTTTAAATTATGTTGTACCTTTCTTATAGTTTTCTCCATTTCCTGGAGCATTTCTGGTCCCATGATAAGTTTTTCAACTAGGTTATCCCAGCTAATAGGAGTTATACATTTTCTATCGTACAATACTTTGAAGGGACTCATCTTAGTTGACGTCTGATAGCCATTATTGTACACAAATTACACTAAGTGTACATATTCCGCCCACTTAGTTGGTTTTGTTATTACATACATTCTTAGCATTTCTTCCACAATCTGATTTGTTTGTTCAATTTTCCCATCTGTTTGTGGATGGTAGCTTGTGCTAAAATTCAGGTTAGTATTCAACCATGCAAATAATTCTTTCCAAAATGTTGACCTAAACTTGACATCTCTATCTGAAATTACGATTTTTGGAATTCCATGCAATCTAAATATTTCCTTCATAAATATTTCAGCGATATTAATTTCTTTATAATTAGATTTCACAGGTATAAAATGTGCATACTTTCTAATTTTTTCAATCACTACCATAATCGAGTCATTTTATTTTTGAGTTTTAGGCAAACTTGTGATGAAGTCCAGTGAGATAATCTCCCACTTCCATTCTGGTATAGGTAGAGGTTGTAGCAGGACAGATGGATGCTTCTATTCAACCTTCACCTGTTGGCAGTCTAGGCATTTAGATAAGTATTCAGCTATCTCACATTTCATGTTAGGAAAATAAAACAACTTTCTCAAAGATGTTACCATTTTCTAGTATCCTGGATGACCATAATATGGATTTTTGTGCACTTCATCAAGAATTGTTAACTTTAATTCAACATAATCTAGTATGTACAGCCTGTTTTTGAACCTTAACAATCCATTTTTATCCAAACTCATATCTGTTCTATCAACTTTTTCTTCATTTTGCTTATAAATTTGCTACTGTTTTGATGTATTTTTCATCATTACAACTTGCATATTTTATTCTTTGTTCAATGTTGCTTTCTTCTTTTCTAATACTTATCTCAAAAAGTCCATTAGTCCTTCTACTTAGGGCATATGCCACTTTGTTTTCTTTTCCCTTGATGTGTCTTACTTCGAAATTGAATTCACTCAAGGCCATCCACCTTGCTTGCCTTATGTTAAGATATGGTTGAATGAATAAGAATTTCACACCATTGTTATCAGTTAGCAATATAAATTTCATGCCCATTATATAGTGTCGCCACATTTTTAGCATGTGGATTACAACTACTAATTCCAAGTCGTGTGTGACGCAGTTTCGTTCATGTTCTTTTAATTTACGTGATTCATAATAGATAACGTGCCCACATTTAGTTAGGACACTTCCCAAGCCTTCTTTGCTTGCATCCACGCAGACTGTAAATTCTTTATCAGGGTCTACTACCCTTAAAATAGGTTTTTTAGTTAACAATTCTTTTAGCTTATTAAAGTTGTCTTGACATTTTTGTGACCAAGTGAACCTTATTCCCTTTTTATGTAGAGATGTGATTGGATATGCGATCTTAGAGAACCCTTTAATAAATCTGCAGTAGTGTCTGGTAATTCCCATAAATAACTTGATGTAAGCCACATCCTTAGGGATAGGCCATTCCATAATGTCTCTTATCTTCTCTAGTTCAACCACAATACCTTCTTCATATATTACATGTCCTAGGTACTATATTCTCCTTTGGTAGAAATCACATTTATCAAACTTTGCATACAACTTGTGTTTCCTTAAGGTCCGCAATACTATTTTTAGATGTTCTTTATGTTCTTCTTTCGTTTTCGAATAAACTAAAATGTCATCAATAAATACCAAAACAAATTTATACAAATATTGACTGAATATACTATTCATGAAACACATAAATGTTTTTGGTGCATTAGTAAGACCAAACGAGATAACACCAAACTCATAATTCCTGTATCCCATTATAAAAGTTGTTTTATTTATATCTTCATCCTTTATTCTGAATTGGTGATAACTAGACCTTAAATCCAACTTAGAGAAAATATTTTCTCCTCCTACTTGGTCAAACAGGTTGTTAATTCTAGGCAGAGGAGGCTTATTCTTAATCATCATCTTGTTTAATTATCGATAATCAATACATAATCTTAAAATTCCATCCTCTTTTTAACAAAAAGGATCGGTGCTCCCCAAGGCGAGACACTTGGTATGATGTATTCTTTATCCAACAGTTCTTGTAGCTGAATCTTCAGCTCTATTAATTTGAGTAAACTCATCCTATAAGGTGCCTTAGATTTCGGGGCAGATCCATGCAGTGGATTGTCAGAGAAATATGTCTCTCTTCTTGGAGGCAGTTCTGGTATTTCGTCCACAAATACATCTCTAAAACCATGTAGGACAGTAAATTCTTCTAGATTGGGTTTATCTTCCTTTTCTAATAGATTAGTCACTTGAATAGCATAATTTTGACAACCTTTATTCATGCATTTCTTAAACTGCATGGCTGAAATCTACCTAACTGAGACTGGTTTTTTGATGCCTTATATTGTTCTAACTATGTTGTTTTCATTTCTATAAGTACTTGAATTTTTGTAATAGTTCAGAATTACTTTATGTTTCTCCATCTAGTCCATTCCAATGATTATATAGTAAGATCCCAAAGGTAAAACATTCAGATTTAACTTTGTATTTTAGACATCTAAACTGAGTTCACAATCAGAAATGAAATCTGTTACTTTCCTTTTAGTTCCTGTTGCTAATTGTACTAAACAAAACTTAGCATGATTTACATTCTTGAGCTTGTGTAAATCAACTAAACCATGAGTAACATAACTTAGACTAGCCCCTGGGTCAATTAAAATAGAAATGTGATTATTATGAATTTTACCTTCAACCTCCACTATAGTGTATTGATGATCAACTTGTCGGCCATATACAACTGCATTAGTTCTATGCATGCTTCTACCCACATCTCCTACCGTAGAGGCTTCTTCCAGGTTATGGACTGTGGTCCTTGCTGTAGAAGTTAAACATGGACATTTCCTCCTTAAGTGAGGTTGTCCACACTCCCAACACTTTAATGGTTCCCTAGGGCTATCCAAAATTTTCTTGGCTCCCAGATTAACTGGTGTACCTCCCCCTTGGGTATTTAAGTTGTTAGAATGAAAATATTTCCTTTGGAAGTTCTTTACCATATTCCAGAAAGGGGCTGGTTGGAAGCCTTTCTTTTGCTGATACATTTGGTCCTGTTTCTTATCCTTCCATGCTTTGGGAAAATCATACCTCTATTTGTACTGATCATAGCACATCCGAGCCTTTCTAAATACTTCGCTTAAAGTTTTGTGATTTTCGAATTCAATTCTGTCCTTGTAGGACTATGGTAAGTAGCTTAGGAACCACTGTATTTTTACTTTTTCTTCTTTGATGTATTGCACAAATCTCAATAATTCAGGAAATTTGTTTATCAGGTCATCCATGGTCATTTGTCCGAGTCTTAGCTCATAAAATTCCTTAGACTTTATTTCGTAATAGCTTTATGATAAATACTGTTTCTTGAAGTATTTCTTGAAGTCTAACAATTCCATCTATTTTTCTTGTAATCCTTTGGCCAGTTTCAGGTCTTACCACCAGATACTCACTTTTCCCTTTAAGTTATAAACGACTATTTAGACTTTCATGTTACTAGAATAATTATAAATATGGAAGTATTTCTTTATGTCCAGTAACCATGCTTCAACCTCTTCACTCATCCTAGATTCTTCGTCAAAAGTGGATGGTTTGATCTTCTTGAATTCACCTTCCAAGTGATCCACCTGTTTTCTTTTCCTTCCTGTGGTTTTTTTGTCTTCTCCCACTTGTATGCCTTTAAAAGAACTGTTCTCGTTTTTTGTTTCATGACCAAAATTTTTAGAGGCTCTTTTTTTGACTTCTTCCTCCTTGTGATTGTATTTTGGACTCTTTTTTATTACTATGATGTGCAACAACACTTCATTTATTTCCGACTAGTCTTTGTGTGCATTTTCAGTTTCCCATTATCTGCCTCGAAAACTTGCAGTTCCAAGATAAGGTTCCTCATTTTTTCTAGAACCTCAGTGGTTTAAATTCCTTCACTATTATTTCCAGGTTCTTTAGGAGGTCCTTGATCGAGATTCTCTTCAAGTTTGATCTCCTCTTCGTTATGTGTTGCCATTATCACAATAGAACATTTTTTTTTTTGTAACAGTAAGCATTTTTGTTATTTTTTCTTTTAACATAAATAAAATGTACTAAACTATTTTGGCCTTTCCCTGAGGTCCAAGTATTGTAACCTTCAGCTCTGATACCATATATAATGTACCCCAAATTTACTAAAAAAAATAAAAAATTGTTAGGTGCATTTAAAATCATTAACTTCGCAATACTTGTTCGTGCATAACTTTAGTTGTCATCGCTATTAGACTTAAACATATACCCTTTGTAATTGACACAAATTAAATTAAGATAGTTATTTTATGTGGAATCATACTATTGAAAGATTTCAATACATGTAAAAAATGGTGAAGAAAGCACTAGCATTTAATTTGCTATGTAGGTTTGTACTTTCTTACTGTATCTATTTAGAGACCATGGAAGTTCTATCATAACCTGGACACCGTTATTATCTATATAAGTGGTTTACTAAAGGTCTCAACATAGACTCTTAGCATAATCAATTTTGTAACCATAAAGTGAAATCCTAACACTTACTTATATATATATGCAATTCCACACATGGAGTTTTTGCATATACCACTATACATATATTTATATATATAATGTTGGGTTTAGCATACAAAAAGTAAATCCTTACTCTATATAACTATTTCATGTTCATATATAAATATCCCTGTCACAGGTTATATGAACCAATGGGTATTTACACCATTCCATAAATTGTATTATGTAATCAGGCTTTGCTATGTAGGTCTGTACTTTCTTACTGTATCCATTTAGAGACCATGGAACTCCTATCATAACCTGGACACCGTTATTATCTATATAAGTGGTTTACTAAAGGTCTCAACACAGACTCTTAGCATAATCAATTTTGTAACCATTAAGTGAAATCCTAACACTTACTTATATATATATGCAATTCCACACATGGAGTTTTTGCATATACCACTATACATATATTTATATATATAATGTTGGGTTTAGCATACAAAAAGTAAATCCTTACTCTATATAACTATTTCATGTTCATATATAAATATCCCTGTCATAGGTTATATGAACCAATGGGTATTTACACCATTCCATAAATTGTATTATGTAACCAGGCTTTGCTATGTAGGTCTGTACTTTCTTACTGTATCCATTTAGAGACCATGGAACTCCTATCATAACCTGGACACCGTTATTATCTATATAAGTGGTTTACTAAAGGTCTCAACACAGACTCTTAGCATAATCAATTTTGTAACCATTAAGTGAAATCCTAACACTTACTTATATATATATGCAATTCCACACATGRAGTTTTTGCATATACCACTATACATATATTTATATATATAATGTTGGGTTTAGCATACAAAAAGTAAATCCTTACTCTATATAACTATTTCATGTTCATATATAAATATCCCTGTCATAGGTTATATGAACCAATGGGTATTTACACCATTCCATAAATTGTATTATGTAACCAGGCTTTATTGCAAAGGTGCCACGTATGAATCTATACCTAACCGTGCTAACCCTACTCAACTCGTATCACGTCTCAACATTGAATACGTTTGTAAGATGTGTTAATGGTGGGTCATATCTGTCTATAAATGAATTTACCACTGGCTATGTCTTTTAAAATAGTTGTGTCTCATACTGGGTCCTTGGGTAGCCACGCCCAATGCGGACTTGTCATATTAGTTCATTCACATGGCTAAAAGTACTATGTACTTCTGTCACACATTACTCTTCACTTTTGCAATGTGTTCGAAGTTAACCCTCTCATGATTTCATTTGGTTTCGGAAGCCCCCCCCTACTCTGTGTTCTTTTTTGGTTTTATGAGCAACCCTTGTGGCTCCATTCTTGTGTCTGACAGTTTGGAGAAAGGATCTTCAGCCTTGCTAAACGATTCTAGAAACGAAACTAGTCGGGTTCCTCTCCGAACTAGGTAACACTCAAATCTCTCTCTTCACGTTTTTTGTAATTTTCATGGGTAAAACTAGACTGGAGAATGTTAGAATTAGTAAATCTTGGTATCTCATTTTTCGTGGTTATTTCTCTTGGTTTCTACCCTGGCTCGCATTTTCAATGTCCCTTTTGTATTTACTTGCTTTAATCTGAGACATTGTTAATAGTTACAATCACGTGCGTAATAATGCTTATTTTTACCGTGGGGAAACCTGAAACGTATGCACTGCATTTAGATAGTCAACCCTGTAATTCTTGTAACTCATTCTAACACTATTTTAATTATTCCAGGTCTATCCGGTTACCCTACGAAATCCAAATACCTAGTTTTTAAAAGAGTCATGCTCTGTATTATCTCACTGCATATTTTGGGATTTAACCCTACGAGTAAATACAAACATATAATTATAGGTTAGAGCCACCATAGTATTTATATATTCAGACTGTGCATTTTTTTATTGACTGTGTAGTTTCGTGGGAGAGTATGACACTCATCCCACTGCGGTTAATTCACAATTCACATTCTGTGTGAAGAAATAATAAATATTATGTTTTACGTTTTAATCCTCTGAGCTCCCTACGGAGGAATAGATATAGGTAACGCATACTTCCACTGCTTGGACAATACATTCGGTACTGGTAAAATATAAAGAAATGGGTTGTTTTCCCCTTGTGAAAACATGACTTCACCTTATGTGTTTAAGGAGTTCCAATGTAATTTATTCTGTTTACAAAGAGACGTAAGGTCGGACCTTTATCATATGCTGTCTAAATTTCTTTGAGTTTCTAAATTAATTGGCCTTGAATTTACAATGTGCACATTTGTAATGTTATACTCTGGGTAAGAAAAAAGGGTTTCATACCTATGTGTGAAATTTTTAACTGGGTATGTGAGACTTTCGTCTTAAATTATTTGCATTTCATATACTTATATAGTAAATGTGAAAGTCGTATAACCTTCACTCTGTGTATAAATAAAATGCATTTTTACCCTTTGTTAAAATCTACGACTGTACCCTATGTGAATTACTCTAAAACTATGGAAAAGGCCTTGCTTTATCCTTTCGAGGTTACACAATTGTGCTCTGTTTTACTTAATTCACATTGTGTAATTTATAATTCGTATAGCTTATTTATCACTGTTATGATTTATAATATGAATATCCATATGTATTCCTGTGTGGTTTATAACTTATATTTTAAAGTATTTATATTATAAAGTCGTAGCTTTCATTCTGTACTTAGAGGAAATATACCCATATTTCATATTCATATTCATCAATTAATGATGGGGACTTGATTTTTTTTTTGTGAGGGTACCCATCAGCTGGATTAAGGATCCATTCTCCCCATTTTGTTGTGGGCAGATCGTCGGACCAGTTCCAGTGGTGTCTGAGTTCCTTTACCGAGTTTGAGATAAGTATTCTTTTATCTTGGTTAATTAAGAAATTTTATTTCAATCATTTTCTTTAAGGATAGTTTAGTTTACTAAACCCTATCCCTTTTATCTCTGCAGGTTTAATCAATTCTAAGGAAACATATCAAGGAGGATAGCCTTGCTAAAAAAGGTATTCAAATTTCGATCTTAGCGTTTTAAATAAAACTTCTCAGGTTCTTTTTACTAGTTTTTACTAGTGGTATAGGGTCCTTACCCTGGGGTACTCTACTGTAATAATTTTGAACCAGGGTTTCCTGGCTATACAAATCATTGGTGATTTAATTCTTTAATGAACATATAGGTTACTGAAACCATTTGAACAAATTTTTCAAGTATTGTAATATATATTGTAGCTTGTATTTGTAGACCATTGAAAATATTTGTTTATAGGCCTGATGTAATACAAAATGGACTGTTAATTTCCCTATATGTTCCTTCATAGCCCTTGTACAATTTGAATAATGGTAAATAATTATACACTCATGCAGTTCAAGGATCGATATAAATTTTTCTTTCTATGAAAGCAATATATATCTATACAACTCCATGCATATATACATATATCTATTTACATATTTACTTATACATATATATATATATATATAGAAAAGAACTACACATTTCTAGCATTTCCTTTGCATGAAATACATGAGTATATATACAAAGTTATGCACAGGATGTATCATTACACTTAATCAAAATAAAAGTATACAATAGCTTAATCCTTTCCTTCTGCATGAGTATGTATATATATATATATTCAGTTAAGATTTTAGGTATATACTACATCACATGATTTCATCATTCTTCTAACAATGGTAATCAACATAATATTATACATCTAGTCAATCATTTATATATGCACTAATCATCACATAGAATCATCACACCTCTAACCATTTGTAATCAACAAAATATTAATTAGAGTACAAGTAAAGGTGCTTATTTAAAAAAACAAAATGGATGCTAGGACACAAATGGAACAACCACGTTCACCCCCTAGCCTGACCATTAGTCCATAAGGAAGAATTGAAATGATCTGTCTTTGCTACAATCCTCTTTTCTTGATCAGAAATTTCCTTGCCTCACACTAAACAATGTCCATAACAACAAGTAGTACTCTTTTTCCAATATACTAAGCAGCGTCCCGCCTCCTCCATATGTTGTACATATTTTTGGATCTTGTGCCTCGGTCTTTCTTTCCATCCTTGGGAATTTTTTGCATATTTAAAAATCCCTTATTTTCAGGGGTTGCTAGTGGCCAAATTCCTCATTTTCCACTTGTAAAAATCACCCTTGAGGTATCTCAAATTTGTACCCCACTCATAGAGTCATGGTCAGTTGTTTTCAACCCGGTTGTTCCATTTTTCTTCCAACATTTAATATATAAAAAGATCTATCATTTACATGTGTCACAATCAAAGATTTAGTTAGGAAAATCAAATATTTTCCCAACAATCATAAACAATTAATTACAATAATCAAATTCCAAATTCGGATTTGCCATAAATGGAAAAAAAAATTCCAAGTACAAATTTTCAAAGAACAGAAATTTATTCCTAAGTGCACATAGACTTTAATAATTAATTATTTTTTGGGATATTACATCCTATCCTTCTTCTGAACCAATACAATTAGACTTCCACAAGGGGAGGAGTTGGGTGTGATGTGCCCCTTTTGAAGAAGCTCTTGTATCTGAGGCTTGATTTCGTCATTTTCTATTAGTGAGCGATGATAGACTAGTCCATTAGGCAGAGATACACCAAGGGTTAGATCAATTGGATGCTTGACATGGCAGTGGGTTAGTACCCCATTGGCTGAGGAGAAGATGTCTCTGTACTCTTCCAGGATCCCATCCACCTACCTTTGTTGTAAAGAGAGGCTCTGTGTAGAGGCCAACGATGTGGTAGTGACCTTTTTCTTACTGTGATCATGGATAAGAAATAATATGAACTTCTCAGACCATGAAATGACCTTCTTCCATTTCTTAGAAGAGATTAAAAAATAGCGGTAGGAGACACTACCTATGGTATCTTGTATAATTGTCTACCCAAAGTAATAATAACATTGCGGGGTCTATACTCATGCATAACATGATGCTTCCACAAATATGGTCATCCTAAAAGAATATCAAAAAATTCAAGTGGAGAGATATCACACAATACCTCATCTTTGAAATTCTAGATTCTTTAGGGAAGACGATAATGTTGGTTGACACAGAGATATCTTCCTTGGCAAAGACAGTCGATGGTGTAGGGCTATGGGTGAGGTGTCATTGACAGGTCCAACCACTTTTCGAACTCTATTGAGATCAGGTTCTTCTGACTATTGTTATCAACAATGAAATAAAGTGGAGCCCCCTTTACCCACATTTATGAGTGAAAGAGGTGTTCCCCTTCCTTTGGTTCTTTTGGTTCACTTGGCTGGAATTTGGTGGTAGTGACAGTGGCACTAAGATCAACATCGGTAATCTACTTCCCTCCTTCTAGATTTGATTTAGAGTCAGAATCAACCTTTGATTCGGATGCCTTCAGCTCGACCATGAGTGAATTCTTGGAGTGGCATTCTTCGGTGTTGTTCCAAGGTATTTTATGGTAATCACACCATTTTCCCGTTTCCTTCTTCTACTTATCATTACCCTTCTTGTGTTACGGCTTGGATTGGCTGTCTTGAGAGTGAGAATCTTTGATTTGTCCCTTGTTGTGTGGGTTGGGGTCGCATTTTCCCTCCTTTAGCTGTGAGAATTTTGCAGATCCAAACACTTTCCTCTTCTTCTTAAATTTATGCTCAATCTTGACAGCATATCTATAAGCCGTACCCGATGATGTGATGTCAAGAAACTCCATTTTCGTTTGAATGTATCTATGCAAACAACTGCGGTATTCGAGCACCAGATGTCACTCAGAGTATTTGATACCTAATTTCGTGCGTAGGGTATGGAAAATATTGGTAAAATATTGTAATGTTTGATCCTTTTCCTGAAGCAGGGTGGTCCATTTGGTGTATTGGTCCTCATAGATTCCAATAGGGTGGTATTGTTCTTTAATGGAATCCCGGAAGGAATCCCATGTAAGGGAGACCACAAATATTTCATATTTCTCTATGGACCTTTTCTTAGAGTAAGTATCCCATTGGTCCTTAACATGGGTGATGACCTTGAGGAGTGTAAAAGTAATATTTTCCCTATCAGAAAAATTGTGGACCGAAAAATACATGTTGAAGGAAAATCTCCCTGCAGACATGTAGATCTCCTCAAAGAGCAAGACTCTTAACTCTAAGATAGAAAGTTCTTATCATGGTCACTGACTTCCTTTTAGATCTAGGTGGACTAGTGTGTGAGGAGGAAGGATAAAAGAAGTACCTTTTACTGGTGTTTGTCCCTGCACGCTCTGAGTTGAGCTCCAATCTTTCGCTCCTCGATAAGCCCTGTAGACAAACAAAGTATGACCACTTCCTACTCTATCAAGATTAGTCTGAAATAGGTCTATCTACTAAAGAGACAAATTCATGTGATATTGAACACGAATTAGAAAGAAACAGGCCAAGCAAATTATATTAATGAGGACAAAACATTGCTTACAGCCATAAATGAATTGTAGCAGTTTTGTCAAGTCCTCCTTGTCTAACCCTTGCTCAAAAGATCCACAATCCGAATGATGATAGCTTCACTGATTTCTCCCTATGAGATCATAGGTCTCTTGCTTCCAAAATATCTCTGTTCCAGCACCACTTATAAGATCATAAGTTTGGTGTGATTCTCTCTTTCCAATCCTCTTTCACCATTAGAAAGCTTGCTTATATAGCCTTGGAGAGGCTCAACAACTTGAGATATTCTTGGGGAAGGTGAGGATTTTCCTCCTTTAGTTGAGGATTTGCCTTAAGATCATGGTTGGACTAGGGATTCGAGCACAACTGCCTTCTAAGAATGAAAATATCCTTCCCCCATTCATCTCAACAACTCAATTATTGCCTAAAATAGGTAGCGCTCCCTCAAAAGGGACATCAGAGTGCTATAGCGCTCCCCAGTAGTCTTAAGGGGGGCGCCAACACTCCTAAAGACACCAGTGCTCCCTCAAAAGGGCCAAAGGAGCTTTATAATGCTCCTAGATAATGTAAGTGGGACCGCCAACGCTCCCAGAAGAGGTATAGGGGAGCACTCTCCTTCAAAAGCTTAGTTTTTTTAGTGTTTTCAGATGGAAAAAGGTTTACAAGCCTGTTGACTCATTTCTCCTCTTCCAAATCAAATGTTTGAGATGTTTCAAGTGTCCTTCTCATGTCGTTATAGGCACGACATAGGCATTATAGCAGCATGCTTTCTTTGACACTTGCGACACTTGTAAGCAACATGCGACACTTGCGACCTTGTGAGAAAAATGCAACACTTGTGACCTTTGTAATGACGACACTTGCGACACTATCAAAGTGAGTATTTTTTATGTGTAACAGATTGCCCCCCA
>JASDQU010101183.1:195280-205406 GCA_032191745.1 Picea mariana
GAAGGATCCCTAAAGGTTGACTAGTTCTTTTGTTAAAAGCTAACAGATTCTGTGTAACCGACGCAAGCTACGGACAAACCAAAGCGTACCAAGCAATAGAAGACAAAATACTAATGGACGCACCTTCATCTATTAGCGTTTGAGGAATGTCCCGACCATGAACCTGTACTGTAATCTGGAAAGGAATGTGGGAGGGAAGACGAGGTCTAGTTAGCACACCCCAATCAAAAAGGATGGCCTCATTACTTAGAGGGGGTTTCGCAGGAGAAGGAGGAATGCCCCCCGGTATGGTAGAGTCTGCATTAACGAGAAAAACATGGGCAGTATCGGGTTTAATCTCTAGAAGGAGAGTAGGATCGACTGATGATTGGATCAGATCAACCAATGGTGGACTTGGATAGACCACTTTGGCACTCTTCAGAGGAAGAGTGGGACTGACCGAGGAAGGTATTGGATCAGTCACTTTGACATTCCTCAATGGAGGAATGGGATCGACCGATGGCGAAACCGAATTGACCACTTGAGTTTCATTCTCCAAGGGAAGAATGGGGTCAACGGGTGGAAACAGATCAACTGCTTTGGTGTCACTCTCTAACGGGAGAATAAGATCGACCGAGGATGAAAACAGATCGACCACTTTGGTGTCACTCTTTTGATGAAGAGCGGGGCCGATCGATGAAGAAACTGGATCAGCTACTTGGGTTCGTGGTTCAATCGAGGAGGAAACTAGATTGACCACCTAATCAACCGGACTGACCGGGGATGGAACTGGATTGACCAGTCCATCAACCAATGATGGGTCAGAGGAAAGCTTACGATAACCTTTTGGAAGTTGAAGTTTTTCCAAAAGAGAAGAAGCCTCATCCATGTGAGGACAAAGGTGAGAGTAATGATTACCTTTACATAACATGCAAGGGAACTTGGCAGTTTTCTTCTTCTTACCAACCTGAACATCACTAGTTCACAAGGTATCGTCGACATGACCGACAAAGGCCGATGACATGGAGGACCACATTTCTAAGACCTGGGTAAGACCGGGGCAATCCCTCAGAAAGTGGTCACCCTTACAAAGGCTGCAAGGGAATTTGGGTTTTGGATTCTTCATTTTAATATTGTTGACCTCATCAACACTCCCAGTACTATTAATAGTAACTGGTTTCTTAGAGCCAACATCTGATTTTGTTGGGATCTTTGTCCTTTTTGGGTTCTTCTTCTTCTTCTCTTTCCATTTCTTCTTCTTCTGATCAACCTAGCTACTTTCTTTAGAGCTTTCACTAGGTGAAGAAGGAGAAATGGAAGGAGACTTAATGGGTGAAGAAGGTGAAAAGTCGATGTGAGGTTGATGTTTGGGTGGTGTACCAACATCTAAAGTATTAGGTGCAGCTGAAACATTGGGAGGATTCGGGATCACCGGAGTGGGGAACAACCAAACTGGTAATCCGATAGTGAGTCCTGGAAGACTCAATGTGGCAACATATGGAGAACTAAAGTTTCCAAATGAAGGAAAGGTATAAGGTCCCCCAGAAGAAGGGGTTCCTCCATTGGTACTCCCAGGATTTGATGCCATTAACACTGACTCGACCTAAGGTCCACTAAGTAAAACAAACAACACACACTATGAATCTGAGAAACAATCAATCAAACAAAACCTTCCCACGATGAAACCACTAGTTGGTGATGAAATCCAACGTCGCAAGATCAAAATAGGAAGGGGCAGGGATAGAGTAGGTGGATGAGTTATGTTGGCGACCTACTTAACAGACTTACGCCTTAGTGCAAGCTTCCATGCAGTAATTGCGGATTTACCCTCCAAGGAGCCTGAGTGAGTTTGACCAACATCCATTCCAGGTACAGTGAGACTTCCCTTCACCGTCACCTTGTGTGAGGCCCTAAATATTGTGGCTACTAAGGTCACCAACTCGTAGTCATCCCCTGGGCGGGTACAGTCGACAGTCCAGTTGGAATGTATGGGCAGGATAACAAGTCTGAAATCAGCTTGAAAGGCTCCCACACATAATCGTAGGTATACCTTCCAGTGACCCCCAATATACGATCCGACCACTATAAACAGTTGGGTCATGGAGGGATAATCTCTGTAACTCACCTGAATGTGACCTCGTGTATAACCCCTATGTGAGAGGGGGATCCTAGCAAGTCAATACGACAATTGGATTTGACTCTCCCTACCGCAAGATACTAAGCTTGTTCGATAGCTTTCAAAATTTATCCTTTCAACCTATTCCAAAGCCCTACACCTTAAACTAATGTAGGTTTTCTAACAAAGATGTAAAAAGTCTGATAAATTTTAGTTAAGCATTGATTTTAATGGTTGTTGATTACTCAGAGGGTGTACGAAAGTGAAACTGATGGAATGATGACTCAATTCCCAAAAATATGCATGAAATATGATAATAAATCGTTTATTTTCAATGATTACCTATTTAAGGGAAAGAGGAAGAGTCGTTTTCACTATCAAACACTTGATAAGGAATTCCCTCAATCAATTTTATTCTCAATCAAATCCAATATGATGCTACAACATTTCATAAATGCAAACTAATGTGCAAGCTAATCACTAAGATGTACTTTTGTCGTTTGTATGCGAATGATAATCAATTCAATGCAAAATTTGTCTTGCCACCTACCCTTTCAGATCAAGGAGATTCAAACAAGAATATGCAAATTTTGCACAAACAACACACCCTTTTGCAATCAAACAAGAGAAAGAAAATAAAAAACACAAAAGGAAGGAGAAATAAATTGGATCAGATGACCTCAAAGAACCAAATGAGAAGAGTCTCAGACTCCAGATGTCCTTCACTGGAGTTCCCGCTCAGTCAAATAGGAGAGGAAAAAACAACGGATCGATTTCAAGCTCTCAACAGTAAAAACTCAAAAATATAAGGGAGAAGGGCATAAAATCTGAACAATAATATGTTTACTTCTCAGGAGGAAGCATGCCAAAGTTCAAAGGAAGAATCATGAATCTTAAAGCAGCTCAGCAAGTGAAAAAACAGGGTTTGGACCTCCAAAAATTACAATTTTTGAAGAGATTTTGGGAAAAAAGGGCTGGTGCTCTGGTATAAGGGCCACTAGAGCGTTATAAAGCTCTGTCTAACACTTCCAGGGAGTGATGGTGCTCTGCTAACATGGGCAGGGGGGCGCCAGGCTCCAAAAACTCATAAAAATGTCCAAAAACCCAAAATTTTGATCAAATTTTAACAATCAGGTTGAGTGTGATGGGGTAAAGAGTCAATCAGCAAGTGAAATTAGATATGAAGGGGTGAACAAGGTCTAACATCAATCAAAGAGAAAGACAAGGTCTTATGAGGAAAAAGAAAAACCAAAAGTTTCGATTCGATTCTCCCCAGTTGAGTCGCCAGTTTCTGTTGAAGGAAAATCTCCCTGCGGACAGATAGATCTCCTCAAAGAGCTAGACTCTTAACTCTAAGACAGAAAGTGCTTATCATGGTCACTGACTTCCTTTTAGATCTAGTTGGACTAGTGTGTGAGAGGGAAGGAGAAAAGAGGTACCTTTTACCGGTGTTTGTCCCTGCATGCTCCGAGTTGAGCTCCAATCTTTTGCTCCTCGATAAACCCTGTAGACAAACAAAGTACGACCACTTCCTACTCTATCAATATTAGTCTGAAATAGGTCTATCTACTAAAGAGACAAATTCATGTAAGATTGAACATGAATTAGAAAGAAACAAGCCAATCAAATTATATTAATGAGGACAAAACATTGCTTACAGCCATAGATGAATTGCAGCAGTTTTGTCAAGTCCTCCTTGTCTACCCCTTTCTCAAAAGATCCACGATCTGAATGATGATAGCTTCACTGATTTCTCCCTATGAGATCATAGGTCTATTGCCTCCAAAATATCTCTATTCCAGCACCACTTATAATATCATAAGTTTGGTGTGATTCTCCTTTTTCAGTCCCCTTTCACCATTAGAAAGCTTGCTTATATAGCCTTGGAGAGGCTTTAACCACTTAATATATCCTTGGGGAAGTTGAGGATTTTCCTCCTTCAATTGAGGATCTGCCCTAAGATCATGGCTTGATTAGGGATTTGAATCCAACTTCCTTCCAAGAATTAAAGGATCTTTCCCCCATTCATCTCAACAACTTAACTACTGCCCAGAATAGGCAGTGCTCCCTCAAAAGGGCCATCAGAGTGCTGTAGTGCTCCTCAGTAGGCTTAAGGGGGGTGCCAACACTCCTAAAGACACCAGCGCTCCCCCAAAAGGGCCAAAGAAGCTTTATAATGCTCCCAGATAGTGTAAGGGGGAGCGCCAGCACTCCCAGAAGAGGTATAGGGGAGCGCTCCCCTCCAAAAACTTAGTTTTTTGAGTGCTTTTAGATGGCAAAAGGTTCATGAGCCCAGTTAACCTTTCCTCCTCTTCCAAATCAAGTGTTTGACATGTGCCAAGTGTCCTCCTGATGTCGTTTATAGGCACAACATAGGAATCATGGCAGTATGCTTCCTTGACACTTGCGACACTTGTGAGCAAAATGCGACACTTGCGACCTTTGTAATGACGACACTTGCGACACTATCAAAGTGAGTCATCTTTACATCAAACAATCTTGGGTTCATTACCCAAACCTTTGTGTTGTGGGGCTTTCTTCAAGGGTTGACATCAATGACAACCAACCTTAATCAACAGTTACACTATATGTGTCAGCAACAGGTGGTTTATCTATTTCTGATGAGTATATCCTAAATAAGAAAACAATCTAAAAACCAACACTCTGTTTTCACACTTCAAAGATAACTCTCTCCACACATTTCACAATTCAGAAAGAAAAACTCATAAACAAGCATATGATCTAAAGTTCTTACTAAGGTGATGGACCTGTTCATTGTTGGCTCATGAAAGGAAAATATAACTTTGACTCTATCTTCTAGAGCAACTAAACTAACAACAATTAACACTTTGCACATTCTTAAAAGGGAAATTCAATCAAGCTTAAAATAAATATCGGTCAAAGTAAAACACTCCATTATAGGTGCATGTAGGGTGAGAGATGGAGGTCTTTATTATGCATGTGTTAGAAAGGTGTAACCTAATCAATTCTGGAAAATAAAGCTAAGTGTAGTGGGATGCTCCATTGTAGGCTCATGTATGGTGAAAGATGGAGATCTAACTGTTCCTGTACTGCCACACTTTGCAATAAATTTTAATAGTGAAATCAAAATAAAATAACATGAAATCAAAATAACAAGTACATGAAATAAAAATCTATACTAATAATTTACAATGAGCTTACCAAGCTGGATCGGTGGCCCTTGCCGATGCCAACATGGAATCTTTTAGATCAACAGATGCTAAATTCTAAAAGACACACAAGATCATTGAATTCAAACTTGCATTAATCTTTAACAAGTAGGTTTACAAAAAGAGTCTTTTCATGAATCCAATTTGCAGCATAAAAAATCCTCCCTTCCTCAGACCTATGAGGTCTTATTTATACATAAAATCCATGGAGGAATGGATGAAACCGAATCCCCAAACTCAGAAAATAAATTTTACAATTTTAGGTTAAATCCCAAAAATCTGTTTTTCATCAATTTGGGCAAATTCAAGTTAGAGATCCACCCATATCTTCTCAAACAATTCGAATTTTGGAAATGTTCCTAAGACTTACTCAGTTTTAAACATTCTAGACAAAACCCATTTCATGTAATTTCTATATCTGATGCCATCTGCACGAAAATCGAGGTGCAAGTTGGCAGTTTGAGATTTTTGTTAATTTTTGTAGAATCATTCTCTCTGATCTAGAGGTCCACACGTGTGATATGGGTGAATTCTGACCCACATGTACATAGGTAAACGCCGCTCTGGACAAAACCCATGTCCCCGATTTTCTTCTAGAAGCATTCCAAAATTTCAAATTATTTCTAGTACTAGACTAGCACAAAAATAGGTACCAGACGAGCACAACATTGGTACCGGATAAGATGAGTAATTGATGAACGCCAAAACATGTACTCGTTGAATAAGGGTTGTTGTCATAAGGTCTTATTAGATAATTCAAAGTAATTAGAGAGCTTTAAACATCAAATATTCAATCCAAATAATTAATAAATCATCATAAATCATGATTAAACATAATTTACCTCATATGTACAAAACAATTGCTAAATGACATGTCTATTGAGGAAAATAGGTAGAGACTGCATATTTATGAGGCAAAATTGGTTGGGATATGGGACAAGATAAGTCAATTGGAGGTGACAAAAAAGAGGCTCAACATTTCCCCTATTCCTTATCCATTGCATGTCCTCATGCAACAATGATCTTCAAAATTTCAAAATTGATGGTACTCCTCACTCGATCAAGCATTCCTTGAAGTTCCACCTTTCTTCAGCTCCTTAAGTTCTCTTTTAAGTAACCTACTATACAATATAAAATTCCTATCCTATGCTTCACACTTCTTACCCATGACAAAGTAGTTATGATGGAAAAGTGGAGTCATGAGTAATAGATTAGATCTGCTAGTGATTTGACATTAAGTCTTATCCAATATGTAATATCCCTAGGGCCGAACCCAGTTGCAAATGTAAATAAAAATGTACATAAGTTGGTGAGCTGATTTGATATCATTTTGGTATGCACATTTCATGGCATAGTGCGTGCATGTACTGCACAGTAAAATGAGGAAGTGTGCATATTCTGGGATACCGCGCACAACATCTTAAGTGCGCGCGATGTAGAGGCCAGGAAGCCTTGTGTATCTGATATGTTTTATAGGCTAGTGAGATAGTATTATAAGCTAGGATGATTATGTTTCAATTAGGCTAGAGAGCCTAGATGTTAAAGGCCAGTGCACATGTTTTTATATATATTTCATATTTAATATAAAATACATCGCTGCGCATAGACCGGCCAGGATAAAAGAGATGGGGGACTAAACTCCACTAGTTAGGGAAAGGGAAGGGGCTAAGTTAAGGAATATTATATTAATAATTCTTAAATCATAAAGTATGGATAATTATGTTATCCTAAGTTCTAAGTTGGGGCCAAGTGGGCCAAAGTAGCTTCCAACATGAAAAGTGTCAAGTTAGCGGCATGCATACATATTATTGGACTTAGATCATTTCAGAGATCTCTCCATCATTCGGACCATCATATTTTCCATGATTCATTCATCATTGAGATATACATTCAATCATCTAGGAGTATTGGAAACCATTATTGAGATATCATTTGTATCTTCATGACTTTACCTGAACCCGTATCCAGAGCCTTCTATTGGGTAACTGTTAGCTTGGGAGTGGGATTGAAGAAGTGGGTTGTCAGGCCCGTGAGTAATTCTCTGGGTGAGAGAATTATTGGGGATTGATTTCCAAAGGTGTTGAACTACAACTGTAGGGCTCTAAGACTTCCTATCCGGCATGTTGCTGAAGCCCTAGAAGGGAAGTGGGGCAGCCGAGGGACTCTTGAGCAGAGAAGGGGCACACTTCCTTGGGTGGGACATGCATCTAGGGAATGAGGGACTACAGGCTATTAGTTGAGTGAGCACCTGAGATGGAGTCTTTCCTATTGTTCATGAGCCTTTAGCCTGGTTAGGAACCCCTTTACCCGAGTGGATCTTAGTCCCAACTTGGGGGTGACTCACTGTTGAGAGTGATGAACAATGTGGTCTAAGGCTGGGAGGTTTGTGGAAGGTCTGCACATAGTTGGTGATATTATCACAAAGATAAGTGTCAATTGTGTGATTAATTTACATGCTGCATTGTTATTCACGTGTTATTTTTATGGGTTTATCCTATGTGTGATTATAGTAGTATGTATGCTTATGGGTATTGCATGTATATGTTGCATGTATATGTTTATTGCTTTTCAGTGTGAATCCATGCATTTACATAGCGTATTTTTCTGTTCACATTTTATATATATTAAGCTTCCACAAGAGTTCTGTGTGTGCATATGTTTTAATTGCATGCAGTTAGAAAATTATATGAGACATAACATAGTTAGGATGCTAAGTATGTTACAATACATTCCGCACAGAGAACAGATGTGTTCTTCAGTGTAATGTGGCCCGACAAGAATGGTCAGGGACATTACAAATTGGTATCTAAGCATGAAAGAGTGTTCAGGAGTAGCATGGCCTAGCCTGTTGAAGGCTAGGAATGTTACAAAGACGGTTTCAGAGCTAAGTAAAGCATCTAAGGAGTGGCATGCCCTGGCTAGTGTGAGGTCGGGGATGCTACAAATTGTTATCAGAGATTCAAATTTCAACATTGAGCCTGAATGGGAAAAGAAAGTTGAGTTGAAGAAAAATGTCACAGAGGATTTAATTCGAAGTGGCCAAATTTCAATTGTAGAGCATCCATGGAAAAAAGTAACAACAACTGGGCGGAAATGGGGAAAAGCCCCAATTTCCATGGGTGCATTCATGAGAAAATGGATAAATTCAGCCAAGTGATGAGATATTATTGATTTAATATCTGTCCTAGCAAATTCGAACCTGGAATTGGTTGAATTTGAAGTTACAGTGAAGCCATGACAGATGGAGTGGAAAATGTTAGCGTGCAAGTGCGCGCGGTAAATTGTGGTGTCGAGCGGAAGAATATGGTGTGCGGGTGTGTGCACTAAATTTTGCATTGCACAGAGTGCACACACATAATAAGGTGTGCACGGTGTACCCACACACAATAAGGGCATGCAGGGTGTATGCAGTATTGACAGAGTGAAGAGGAGTTTGGTTGGTGCACGCGCAATATGGGTATATGTTGTTGCATGATAGTTTAGTATATGCGTGTAGATTATTGATGCGTGGTGGGGGCATATTGAACTTTAGCATGGTGCAATTCATAGATAAAAATGCATGTAGAATATCAATGCACGATACAAAAACTAAGCGCAACGGGTAATAGTGCAAGAACCAAAATTGTGTGCGGTAGTTATTGGCGCACGATACAAAAGTGCGCACATGTTATTGGTGCGACAAAGAAGTGATACACAGTGGTTTAAAGTGCATGAAGCACGATTTAATTGTGATGTTGTAGCACATGGAAAATATGGGATCACATATTGAAACTTGTGTGCGCGAAGTTGTTTGAAAGGGGAAGAACAACATAAACAGTGAAGGGTAAATTATAAGACCCCGACTAGCTCCATGAAGCCATAACTTTCTGCTGCTCAAGACTCATAATTGAGCATGTGAGAAGGCGTTGGAAAGGTCTTGGACAATGGAATATAATTATCCACCCAAAAAATTGATTGGGAATTCAATGTTTTAGGAAATCAGAAGAAAGGATTTTGATAAATTATTGAGCCAAAATGGTTCATATTTTTCATAAAATTTGTTGAAACAGCTAGTCTGACAAGTTTTGTTGGCTGCACATTTTTTAGATTTAACAACAAATAGATCAGATCAAGATTCATTTAGAGTCCAGAGTAATGGAAGAGGCACCAGAAAATTACATCCAGGAAGATGAAGTTAGAGGGATGGATGTCCATTTGAGCATGGAAGGAACCAACTCCAATGGACATGGTGAAGAAAGGGATGAAAACATAAATATGGTAGAGACCATTAAAAATTTACAAAATCATGTTCAAAGCCATAAAGTTGATAATGAAAGGATTATGAGAGCCAAGGAGAACTTGGATGAGTTCAACATGAAGTTATTGGAGAGCTTGAACATAATAGAAAAGAATTTGGATAAGGAGAGTGGCTCGAGCAAATTGGGAAGTCACAAGTCTCATGATGAGAAAAGAAAAACAAGAAGTGTTAGTAGGCATCACCACCACTCCCCGAGGAATTCCAATAAGATATCACATAGTAGCTCAAGTCCATCCCCTGTCAGAAAGTATGAGAGGTTTGGGGTGGATGAACTGTGAGGAGAAATGAACAAAATCAAACCTCCTACATTTGATGATGAGCACGAGAAGGATGAATATGCAGAGACATGGCTTCTAGGCATGAGAAATTATTTTCAATTGCATAATTATTCCTCTCATGCAGAGGGTAGAATTGCCATCTATCAACTCAAAGGAAAAGCATCCATGTGGTGGGATCAGCTTGTGCAGGTGCAACACATCAAAGAGAAAAGTGTTACTTGGAGAAGATTCAAGAAGTATTTTGAGAAGAAATACTTGACTAAGA
>JASDQU010101183.1:205426-224267 GCA_032191745.1 Picea mariana
CCAAAATGGTTCATATTTTTCATAAAATTTGTTGAAACAGCTA
Organism: Picea mariana; assembly: GCA_032191745.1. Lineage (NCBI taxonomy): Eukaryota > Viridiplantae > Streptophyta > Pinopsida > Pinales > Pinaceae > Picea > Picea mariana. Next base: position 205,470 of record JASDQU010101183.1, read on the forward strand.
GTCTGACAAGTTTTGTTGGCTGCACATTTTTTAGATTTAACAACAAATAGATCAGATCAAGATTCATTTAGAGTCCAGAGTAATGGAAGAGGCACCAGAAAATTACATCCAGGAAGATGAAGTTAGAGGGATGGATGTCCATTTGAGCATGGAAGGAACCAACTCCAATGGACATGGTGAAGAAAGGGATGAAAACATAAATATGGTAGAGACCATTAAAAATTTACAAAATCATGTTCAAAGCCATAAAGTTGATAATGAAAGGATTATGAGAGCCAAGGAGAACTTGGATGAGTTCAACATGAAGTTATTGGAGAGCTTGAACATAATAGAAAAGAATTTGGATAAGGAGAGTGGCTCGAGCAAATTGGGAAGTCACAAGTCTCATGATGAGAAAAGAAAAACAAGAAGTGTTAGTAGGCATCACCACCACTCCCCGAGGAATTCCAATAAGATATCACATAGTAGCTCAAGTCCATCCCCTGTCAGAAAGTATGAGAGGTTTGGGGTGGATGAACTGTGAGGAGAAATGAACAAAATCAAACCTCCTACATTTGATGATGAGCACGAGAAGGATGAATATGCAGAGACATGGCTTCTAGGCATGAGAAATTATTTTCAATTGCATAATTATTCCTCTCATGCAGAGGGTAGAATTGCCATCTATCAACTCAAAGGAAAAGCATCCATGTGGTGGGATCAGCTTGTGCAGGTGCAACACATCAAAGAGAAAAGTGTTACTTGGAGAAGATTCAAGAAGTATTTTGAGAAGAAATACTTGACTAAGAGATACTATGACAAGAAAATGAAAGAGTTCTTTTAAATGAAGCTTGGGAGTATGATAATTGAGGAATATGAGAGAAGGTTTCTAGAACTGTTGAAGTATGTCTCTTTCATCAAGGATGAGACAGTCAAAATTCAAAGGTATTTGAGTGGATTGCCATCATTCATCAGTGACAAAATATAGTATGATGATCCTAAGACACTGGAGGAGACCATAAGGAGAGATAAATGCCTATATGATCAACAAAAATCAAGGCCAACATTCCAAAAATCTTGGGAAGACAAAAAATAAATTCAAGATGGATCAAAGGAAGAAGGGGTCTAAGCCACCATTCTTCAGAAATAGTCCACGGGGACAACAAACTCCTAAGGAACCCAGAATGATGGACATAGGAAGTCAAAGGCCAAGGAAACCACCTATTCAATGTTGGGGTTGTAAAGGGGATCACATGTTCAGAGATTGTGTTCACAGAGGTGAAAAAGGGAGGACTATTCATAATGTATAACAAGAAGAAACAGTGGAGGACATGGGTAGAAAAATACCCAGGATCTATGCATCCCTAGACAACAATCAAGCATAATATCAGTCACATATGATTGAAGTGGAAGGTATGATCAACAACCAAACCATTGCTATTTTAATTGATTCAGGATCTAGTCATAATTATATAGATCCTAAGGTGGTGGAAAGTTTGAATTTGCCAAAAAGAAAGCATGGGAAATCTTGGTTGGTGCAGCTAGCTACAGGGGCCAAAAGAAAAGTTAATGAGATGCTTAAGTCATGTCTTATTGACATGAATGGACTGAACACCCAGGAAAATTTGAACATATTGCCTTTAGGTTCATATGACTGTCTAATTGGGATGGATTGGTTGGACCAACAACATTCCATCCTAGAATGCCATAAAAAACCATTTACTTGATTGGATGAGTAAGGGAAACTAAAAAAAGTGCAAGGAATTCCCAGGGCAGTAGCCATAAGAGATATTTCATCATTGCAGCTGAAGAAATGTTACAGAAAAGGGTGTCAAATAATTGCATCTCATTTGGCGGAGAAACCTAGAGATAAGGTGCCAGATTTGGAAGATTATGCAGTCCTAGAAGATTTTCAAGATGTGTTCAAGGAGGTACCAGGACTACCCTCAAGGAGGGACATTGATTTCTCTATAACTCTAATGCCTGGAGCAGCTCCAGTGTCAAAGACTCCTTACAGAATGAGTACACCAAAGTTGAAGGAGTTGCAAATGCAACTTGAATAGCTTATGAAGAAGGGGTATATACGCCCAAGTGTGTCACCTTGGGGTGCCCCAGTCTTGTTTGTGAAGAAAAAATATGGAACATTAAGATTCCACATTGATTTTAGACAGTTGAATAAAGTGACTGTAAAGAACAAGTATCCTCTGCCAAGGATTGATTATCTTTTTGATCAATTGAAGGATGCAAAGATCTTTTCAAAGATAGATCTCAGGTCAGGATACCATTAGGTAAGGATTAAAGAGGAATATATCAACAAGACTGCTTTCAGGACAAGGTATGGTCATTATGAGTTCACAGTGGTGCCATTTGGGTTGTCAAATGCACCAGTTGTTTTCATGTGCTTAATGAATGGTGTTTTCCGAGAATATTTAGACAAGTTTGTCATTGTCTTTTTGGATGACATCCTCATATATTCCAAGTTAGAAGAAGAGCATGAACATCATTTGAGGATGGTTTTGCAAGCATTAAGGGAGCATCAATTGTATGCCAAATTGAGCAAGTGCTTATTTTACCAGAAGCAAATTCACTATTTGGGGAACATCATTTCAAAGGATGGGATAGAAGTGGACCCTGAGAAGATAGAATCCATTAGAGAATGGCCAGTGCCAAATAATGTGACAGAGGTGAGATCATTCATGGGCCTTGCAGGATACTATAGGAGATTTATAGAAGGATTTTCAAAGATTGCACACCCAATCATGAATTCATTGCAAAGAAAGGGTGTAAAGTTTCAGTGGACATTGGATTTTGAAAAGACTTTCCAACACTTGAAAAAATTATTAACAAGTGCTCCAATATTAAGGATAGCAGACCCAAATGAAGAATTCATTGTATGCATAGATTCATGTAAAGAGGGACTTGGTGGAGTCCTCAGTCAAAATGGGTTGTTTATATGTTATGAGTCAAGGAAGTTAAAGGAGCATGAAAGAAACTATGCCACTCATGATTTGGAGTTGGAAACCATAGTATATGCCTTGAGGAAATGGAGATACTACCTCATGGGGAAAAGGTTTGAGATTAGGACAGACCACAATGGTCTAAAATATTTGTTTGATCAGCCAACTTTAAATGCTAGGCAAAGCAGATGGTTAGAATTTCTAAGCGAATATGACTTCTATATAAAGCATATCAAGGGAAAAGAGAACAAAGTGGTTGATGCACTTAGCAAAAGAGTGCATGAAATGCATGCTACAACTATTAGCATGTATCAATCAGATTTGAAACACAAAATTATAGAGACTGTCAAATCAGATTTACAATACAAGGATTTAGTGGCAAAATTACAACAAGGTAATTTGCAGTAGAAAATTGAAGAATACAAGCTGGATGAGGATAAAATTCTCATATATAGGGGTAGAATTTATGTACCAAATTCTCAGGAATTGAAAAATCTGATACTGAGGGAAATGCATAATGTGCCTTATGCTGGGCACCCAGGATATCAGAAAACTATTGTAGTTGTCAAGAGCCAATATTATTGGCCAGACATGAAGAAAGAGGTTGTTGATTTTATTGCCAGATGTTTGGAATGTCAAAAAGTAAAGGTTGAGCATAGAAACCTAGCTGGTTTGCTACAACCATTACCCATTCCTGAGTGGAAATGGGAAGTTGTAACCATGGATTTCATTACCAAACTTCCCAGAACAAACAAGCAACATGATTCTATCATGGTAGTGGTGGATAAGCTTACTAAAACTGCCCATTTTAATTCGGTTAAGCTCACTCACAAAGCAACAAACATTGTTGATGTTTATATGAGGGAGATTGCTAAATTACATGGCATACCCAAGACAATTGTGTGTGACAAAGATCCAAAATTTACCTCAAAATTTTGGAAGGATTATTTAATGGATTTGGAACAAATTTGAATTTTAGTACAACTTATCATCCAGAAACAGATGGAAAAACAAAGAGGGTGAATCAAGTGATTGAGGATATGTTGAGGATGTATGTGATGCATAAACCATCAAAATGGGAAGACTACCTACACTTGGTAGAGTTCGCTTATAACAATGGGTACCAAGCATATCTAAAGATGAGCCCATTTGAGGCACTTTATGGCATAAAGTGAAACACACCGGTAAGCTGGGATAACCCAGCAAATAGAGCAGTGGTTGGGCCAGAATTGCTCAGGGAAATGGAAGAGAAAATGTTGAAAATAAAACAAAATTTAAAGGCTTCCCAAGACAGGAGGAAAATCTATGCTGATAAGGGCAGAACTCACAGGAAATTTAAAGTGGGTGACCATGTATTCTTGAAAGTGAAAGCCAACATAAGTTCCCTGAAGTTGGGAAATTGTTCAAAGTTGGCAGCTTGCTATTGTGGGCCGTTTGAAATCCTAGAGAGGATTGGTCAAGTAGCTTATATGATTGCATTGCCTGCATCTATGTCTATTCATAATGTATTCCATGTATCCTTGCTAAAGAAATATATACCTGATGATAATCATGTTATTGATTGGAATTTGATTCAGGTGGATCAAGAAGTCGCTTTTCAAGTGCGTCCGGTGCGCATTCGGGACCGGAAAACCAAATAGCTCCAGAATCGAGCCATAGGGATTGTAAAGGTCAAATGGACCTAGTATGGTCCTGAGGACACTACTTGGGAGCATGAGGATGAAATGCAGGCAGAATACCCGCATCCTTTTGAGGATTTTGAAATTTAGTTGTACATGGGTACGTGATGCACTAAGGACGTGCATAAATAAAGGGAGGGGATTGTAATATCCCTAAGGCCGAACCCAATTGAAAATGTAAATACAAATGTACATAAGCTGGTGAGCTGATTTTATATGATTTTGGTATGCACATTTCATGGCATAGTGCACACATGTATTGCACAGTAAAATGAGGAAGTGTGCACATTCTGGGATACTGTGCGCAACATCTTAAGTGCGCATGATGTAGAGGCTAGGAAGCCTTGTGTATATGATATGTTTTATAGGCTGGTGAGACAATATTATAATATAGGATGCTTATGTTTAGATTAGGTCGGATAACCTATATGTTAAAGGCCAGTGCGCCTGTTTTTGTACATATCTCATATTTAATATAAATTACATCATTGTGCACAAACTGACCATGATAAAAGAGATGGGGGACTAAACTCCTCTAGTTAGGGAAATGGAAGGGAATAAGTTCAGGAATATTATATTAATATTTCTTAAATCATAAAGTATGGATAATTATGTTATCCTAAGTTCTAATTTGGGGCCAAGTGGGCCAAAGTAGCTTCCAACATGACAAGTGTCAAGTTGGGGGCATGCATACATATTGTTGGACTTAGTTCATTTCAGAGATCTCTCCATCATTCAGACCATCATATTTTCCCTAATTCATTCATCACTGAGATATACAGTCAATCATCCATTAGTATTGGCAACCATTATTGGGCTATCATTTGTATTTTCATGACTTTACCTGAACCCGTATCCAGAGCCTTCTATTGGGTAACTGTTAGCTTCAGAGAGGGATTGAAGAAGTGGGTTGTCAAGCCCGTGAGCAATTCTCTGGGTGAGAGAATTGTTGGGGATTGATTTTCGAAGGTGTTGAACTACAAATACAGGGCTCTGAGACTTCCTATCCGGCCTATTGTTGAATCCCTGGAAAGGAAGTGGGGCAACCGAGGGACTGTTGAGCAGAGAAGGGGCACATTTCCTTGGATGGGACAGGCATGTGGGGAATGAGGGACTATAGTCTATTAGTTGAGTGAGCACCTGAGATGGAGTCTTTCCTGTTGTTCATGAGCCTTTAGCCTGGTTAGGAACCCCATTACCCAGGTGGAGTTTAGTCCCAATTCGGGGGTGACTCATTGTTGAGAGTGATGAACAGTGTGGTCTAAGGCTGGGAGGTTTGTGGAAGGTCTGCACGTAGTTGGTGATAATCTCACAAAGATAAGTGTCAATTGTGTGATTAATCTACATGTTGCATTGTTATTCACGTGTTATTTTTATGGGTTTATCCTATGTGTGATTATAGTTGTTTGTATGCTTATGGGTATTGCATGTATATGTTTACTGCTTTTCAGTGTGAATCCATGCATTTACATAGTGTATTTGTTTGTTCACGTTTTATATATATTAAGCGTCCGCAAGAGTTCTGTGTGTGCATATGCTTTAATTGCATGCAGTTAGAAAATTATATGAGACATAAATTAGTTAGGATGCTAAGTATGTTAAAGTACGTTCCACACATAGAACAAATGTGTTCTCCGGTGTGGCATGGCCTGACAAGAATGGTCGGGGATGTTACAAATTGGTATCTGGGCATGAAAGAGTGTTCAGGAGTAGCATGGCCTGGCCTGCTGAAGGCTGGGAATCTTACAAAGACGGTTTCAGAGCTAAGTAAAGTGTCTGAGGAGTGGCATGCCCTGGCTGGTGTGAGGTCAGGGATGCTACACAATCTGTTGTGGATCATAGTTAGGAGGAAGGGATGGATATGACTCTAATATGAATATAGGATAATGGCCAAGATTTTTCATAACGACTTTGACTAATAGGCCCCTGGATAGATTACCTTTAAAATAAAAGTGATATAAGCATAGTTTGGATCTCATTTGAAGAGAGAAACACATAAAAGAATACATCCCAAGATGATTAACTCGTTTCTTATCCAAGTTTTTAGAGATGAATTTCTTCTTGCTTAGGCAAGGTGAATTACATATATTGAGGGTCCCACTTTCATGAAATCCTATTTATTTTAAAGATAGAACCCTAAAGTGGATACTTGAAGGTTCTTAAGAACATCATCCGAGAGACATAAAGGTCATCTCCTAGAATTGATTTGATAATGATTTCTTTAGAATGAGACCCAAGGGTTTTTGTTTAGTTTTAGGTGTGCCACTTTATGTTTTTCAACTCCCTTTACCCGGCATAGCCCCGTTGCCAGCAGACCTATTCAGTACCCAGATGGGTTTACCTTAGTACCATACAAGCATGGCCCCACTACCAGCATGCCTGTTCAGTACCTCAATGGGTTTACTTGTACTTCCTGATACTTCCTTTTTATTATATTACTCAAAATATTTAGAATGTTGTATACTGTTCATTGACAACTTTAATGTATAAGGAAGGTAGGTTGTATGAGAGTGTTTTAGAGTTATTAGGCACATAATTAATTTTTTGCAATTATCCCAAGGGTGACATCAACCACATTAGACTTAAATCTCAGTTATTCAATATATAATGGAACATCTCGGATAATGAATAAGATATCCCTCTAGTTAATCCTATTAGGGTTCTCATGAAATTTCATTGAGGTTTTGCAAGGGCAGTCCACACATGAGGTTTTCTTCAATACCTCCCAAGAGAAACTTGTAAATATAAACTTGGATAAAAAATTGTTAAATCAACTAGGTTAGTATTAGACATAATGGTGCCACCACTTTCCAATGGATATTTCAATTATTAATCACTTTTTCGTAATGATGAGGTAATAAGACACATACACTCATTATTATATAGAGATAAATGTGAAAATATCTTCTTAAATGATAGCAAGGATGATTCATTTAGGGGTGAGTGTAACAATGTAGGAGGAAGATGCATATGAGAGTAAAGAACAGTTCAACACAAGACTTAAATGATCCTTGATAGAAAGAACATGAAAAGATTAGCTCATACCTCAAATTACCTGAAGTGAAAACAATGTTACGCACATGAAAAAGATCATATCACTTTGGCATTAGTACCAGATAAGTAATGGAGAAGGTTTCTGCAGTACTGGAACATATAGTACCGGAACAAGATAGTAGAAGAACAAGATTATGCAGTACCATAACAGGACATTACCGGAATAGGATTCTGCAGTACCAAAATAGATAGTACCAGAACAGGACAGTACTGGAACAGAGAAGTACTGAAACATAATTCTGCAATACTGGAACACAACAGTACTGGAACACAACAGTACTGGAACAAAATTCTGCAGTAATTGAACATAGCAGTACCAGAACAGAGCAATATCGAAACAAAATTTTGTAGTACCGGAACATAATTCTGCAGTACTGAAACAAAATTTTGCAGTACCGGAAAAGAGCAGTACCAGAAAAGAATTCTGCAGTACCGAATCAAAATTTTGCAGTACCGGAACATAATGGTACCAAAATTCTGGAAATGACTATCAAATTTCAGCATTGAACATGTTGATTTGGCCTCACCGACGGAAGTTGCAAAATAATATGAAGGTCTCAGTAGCCACTCCCCCATGCCTAAGGTTTTGCATGGCCTCATGCAAACAATGTGAGATGCTAAAAAAGGCTTCTCAGATGGTTGCAAACATCTGCTAAAAACAAACCAATAGAACTAATTAAAACTAGATTTTTATTCATGCTTACAAATAGAAAATTCAGGGAAAATGTCAAAAGTTGAATTATTAGCTATGAATAAAATAGTTCAGAATTAACATTCAGTTTTAATTTCTATTAAAAATATCACTTAATCGATCATCCTTGTGAAATAGTGGTCTTAAAATAGATAGGTAATGATAAAGCATGAATGTATCTTTTTTTAACAACTTAAGGAAAAAAAACAAATTTGAAGAAATAGGTCTTGAAGCACTCCCTTAAGTGTTATATTTCATTGAAAAGAATGCCTTCTCCGCTTTTGAAACCCTTCCAGTATTATGTATTCATTCAGAGGATGAAGAGATTACTTTCTCATAAAATTCCAAACAAAATTATCATAACTTTTAGAAATAAATCTACTATGGGAACAAAAGATCTTAAACCGATTGTTTTATTAGCTTTTGACATTCTCATTTATGAAAAGTATGAAATATATGTTTCATTGCACTTATGTGCAACATTTATTTATTTATTTACTTATCCTACTCTAATTGAATAAAATAAAATGTCCTTTAAGTATAGGAATACTTCAGTGAAGCCACGTGCGTAACGGGGTTAGAAATATATCCATACTCGGGTTTAAAAGATAAATTTTAATGCATACCAAAGTATGAAGGACTAGCTGCTTTGATGATGAGATCAAACAATAATGAAAAGTTAAAGAGTAGTGTGACCTAATAACTAATTGAAACAATATTTCAATAGAATCACAATATTCTTGTTTCTCTTCTTTGTTTAGGTCACGCTGAATGTCTTCCTCTCCCATGCTATGCAGATTATCCTCTTCAAGATGATTTGTCTTTGGAGTACATACTGGATCTGCCGAGAGACATGCTAAGAAATACTCAATCTCAGGTTCCAATGGTTTCTCTCCATTGAATTCTATCCATGATTCTTAAGTATCCTCAACAAATTGATAAGAGGAATTTGAAGGGACTTCTAAATCTTCTTGTGGAGAGACAAATAAATTATTTACTGTTGTCAAGATATGCTCTTCTTGAGAGGTGGATATCCCAACAACTACTAGAATATGAGAAAATTCTTAGAGGAACACTCTTCAAGATCTTGATCATTCGTGAATTTATCTAGATGGCTGATGATCCCTATCTCGCAACACAAATTAACACTCATGGGTTCTTACAGCACCCCAAAAAATATTTATCATCAAAGATTTGAATTTTAAAACTAAGAAATTAAAACTATTTGCAAAAATAAAACACACCAAACTTGAACTCCTTGCGTTACTAGGACCTTGTTGTCACCAGGTTATCGATTCACACAAGTCAAMTCATTATAAATAAAACTAATTTTGCATAAATAAAAACTCACTTTTGCATAAAATAAGGAAAAACACACTTGCATTAAAAAAAAAAAACACTTATGCATGAAAGCGAGAGGACAACCTAATTTTGGAGCAACCCCACTAAAGTGGATGCGTGGGTTCTTCCCGCATGTCTTACCATCTTCTCTATGCCCTTAGGTCATCCATAAAACCAATCCAAAACCATTAAATTAATCTAATCCAAATACTACCTATTACCATTTACAACTCCCCGCCAATGACGCCAAAATGTTGGTGCAATTATATGCATAATATATTACCAAACATAAATTAACGACCAGGATTCGTAATCAATAGAGTTGTTAAACTATATGTGTCGAAAACATGTAGTTTATCTATGTCTAATGAGTATAGCCTAAATAATAAAACAATCTAAAATCCAACAATCTGTTTCCACACTTCAAAGATAACACTCTCCACACATTTCAAAATTTAGAAAGAAAAACTCATAAACAAGCATATGATCTAAAGTTCTTGCTCAGGTGACGGACTTGTTCATTGTTGGCTCATGAAAGTAAAAGATGAACTTTTATTCTATCTCCTAGAGAAACTAAACTAACAACAATTAACACTTTTCTCATTCTTAAAAGGGAAACTCAATCAAGCTTAAAAGAAATACCGATCAAAGTAAAACACTCCATTATAGGTGCATGTAGGGTGAGAGATGGAGGTCTTGATTGTGCATGCGTTAGAAAGGTGTAACCTAATCAATTATGGAAAAAAAATCTAAGTGTAGTGGGATTCTCCATTATAGGCTCATGTTCCAACTGTTCCTGCACCGCCACACTTTGTAATAAATTCTAATAGTGAAATCAAAATAAAATAACATGAAATCAAAATAACACTTACATGAAATAAAAATATATACTAATAATTTACAATGATATTACCAAGCTGGATCGGTGGCCCTTGCTGATGCCAACATGGAAGATTTTAGATCAGCAGATGCTAAATTCTAAAAGACACACAAGATCATTGAATTCAAACTTGCATTAATCTTCAACATGTAGGTTTACAAAAAGAGTCTTTTCATGAAACCAACTTGTAGAATAACAACTCCTCCTCCCTTCCTCATACCTATGAGGTATTATTTATACATAAAATACATGGAGGAATGGATGAAACCAAATCCCCAAACTCATAAAACAATTTTTACAATTTTAGGATAAATCCCACAAATCTGTGTTTTTCATCAATTTGGGCAAATTCGAGTTAGAGATCCACCCATATCTTCTCAAACAATTCAAATTTTGGAAAATTTCCCATGTGAGACTCATTTTTCCACATTCTAGACAAAACCCATTTCGTAGAATTTCTATCTCTGATTCCATCTGCACGAAAATCGAGGTGCAAGTTGGCAGTTTGAGATTTTTGTTAATTTTTGCATAATCATTCCCCCTGATATGGAGGTCCACACGTGTGATATGGGTGAATTATGACTTTCATGTCCACATGTAAACTCCGATCAGGACAAAACCCATGTCCCCGATTTTCTTCTAGAAGCATTCCAAAATTTCGAATTATTTCTTGTACTGGACTAGCACAGAAATAGGTACCAGACGAGCACAACATTGGTATCGGATGAGAAGAGTACTATATGAATGCCAAAACATGTACCTGTTGAATAAGGGTTTTTTTCATAAGGTCTTCTTAGATCATTCAAAGTAATTAGAGAGCTTTAAACATCAAATATTGAATCCAAATCATTAATAAATAATCGTAAATCATGATTAAACATAATTTACCTCGTATGTACAAAACAATTGCTAAATGACGTGTCTGTTGAGGAAAATTGGTAGAGAGTGCATATGTATGAGGAAAAATTGGTTAGGATATGGGACAAGATAAGGCAATTGGAGGTGACAAAAAGGAGGCTCAACAATCGTATTGTAGGCATCAAGATTCAAGACTGAATCTTACTTTTCATCCGCTTGTTTTAGAGGTGTTGATTCATCCTTGATAGTCTGTGTATTCTTGTCTGTTTGTGAATTAATTTTCATGGCTGATAAAGAATATCTTGCAGATTTAAAATGGCAACAGTTTGTGGCAAGCTGATCCGGATCATTGATTTCAATTTTATTTTACTTTCATAGTCTTTTTGTATGGTGCCCATCGGAGATATCTAAATTTGACTTTGGTCCATACCCTCGCAGGGGTTTTTAAAGAGAAATGCACTTTTGGTATCTCAGAATGAAATAAAATCAGGTTGTTGTTCTATCTCATACTTATGTTTTCATGACTTGGTTCCTCTTTTCACTTTTGGTCTCCACATTTTCTTTATTGTAAAACCTATATACATTCTAGTAGCTTTGTATAAATTTTATTTTACATCACAACATATACAAATTATAAAACCAACCTTAATCCTTGTAATTAATACTTGTGGATTAAGTCAATGTTTATTTTAGGCTATAAATCTCGGGTGACATTCCCAACTATCTTGTCCTAGCCAAACAAGATCTGAAAATGATTGAGTAAAGTGTTCTATACCTTTTCCTCAACATGTAGATGTTCATGTGGAAAAGGGATATAACGTAATATTGTTCAGGAAGAAGACGCTGTTGCATAATGTTGGTGATTGAAGAAAATGAACAATGAACCTTTATAGAATGATCTTTAGGGGATGCATTTGGACCCATGTCTTGTAATAGATGAACATAAATTACCAGTGGCACCATTTTAGCCGCATGCAGAGCTCCATAAAGATCCAGGGATTGGTGAGTGGGTGTCGTCCGTTGATTGCATTGATCATGAGGAAATGGAATCAACTAGTCAATTTGCTTTGATGATTATTTCTAGTCCAGATTGCAAATTTGAAGAGGATCAAAGAAATTTGAATGAACATGATAACTTATCCTTACATATCTCGATGATTGTTCAAGAGGCATTGTGGGATGAGATACTATTGTAAGAAGGGGAACAATTTTTGGTTCAGCCAGAAGATGATTTTCCTCATGGTTGAATTGAGGATGATGGAGGTAACTTAGGAAATAGTTCAAAGAAGTTCAAGTATTTTTCCATTCTTTTTATTTAGTACTCAGAGACCGTGTCTTGAAATGTCGCCCATAGATTTTCCTGGTTGTTTGACAATCAAGCCTATGAATACATATTTCAATTTCAGTAGACTGCATGATTGGATTCACTAGAGATTTTGTTATGATGGCCAATCATGGTAGGTGTTATGAACATAAATATACACATAAATAGATATTCATAACATAATAATTAATTAATAAATAATAATTATTAATAACGAAAGGACATGACTATTGGTTAAGGGAACCCCTACGTGGGTATATAAACGAGCCCTCATTCTCAATTGTATATCTTCTTATATATTATCTTATCTTATCTATTCATATTTTATACATTATTCCTACATGGATTATTATGTTATATTCAAAGTATTTTGGATAATTCTTGTGTGAGCGAACTTTGTTCGTCTCATTTGGTATCAGAGCTAGTCTCGATCCAGATTTTGGCCAACTCCATAGTTCAGAGTTTCTCTGAGAAATCTAGTCTTTGACCAAAGATCAGGCCCTTGGCCATTCAATTTTCAAAATCTTAGGAACTTCGTTCCTTGACCAATTAAGGTCGTTAGCCATATAAACTAATTAAATTTATAAATCTAAATCATTAGTTTAGTATTGAAGGACTCTAAACTAATTAAATTTCTAAATCTAAGAAGTCGTGATCTATTCAAGAATCACTGTGGGTTACCGTCACTTCGTTCAAGAGCACATTAAATCCAATCCACAGGAAAAACAAGTTAGAACTGCAAATCTGTGAATTACCAATTAAAAAAATCCGACAAAGCTTAACCTCAAAAGTCGTTTTGCGATTTTCAAAGAAAACAATATGTTTCCTAATAAAGTTATGGGTTGTATGTTTTCATGGTTTAAGTGATTAAAAAAAAAAAAACTTCCCAAAGAATATATCCCATCATCCATTCAGGTTTTCATTAGATTCGACTTTTGGGAACGAGAGGTTGAGAGCTTATCAAGGATTCCGCTAACACAGTTTGAAAGCACATTTTGAAAGCTAACTATCGTTTGGGAATAAATCCGTCGTTTCATTATTCCAAGATTATTTAGATAGTTAAGGCCCAATACAATAAAAATCGTGGTCATCAAATTATCTTATGAATAAAGAATTTAATAAGGAGTTTTTTAAAGAGGAGATAGGTGTTAGCACATATATATTAAGTTAATATTTGAAGGTTTTTTAGAATGACACCAAAAAGATACGAAGGCCCCTTGAAAAGTATACAATCCCACTAAAGTTCAAGCTATTAAATGAAGCCACTAAAGTTCAAGCTATTAAATGAAGGATATTTGAAGGTAGATATATATAAAGTGAAGATTAAAAAATAATTTTTAATTGAAGTCAAAGACAAAAAGTTGATTAGTGGGAAAAAAATAAATTAAGTCATAAAGTTATTAAAAGGGAAAAATAATAAAAATAAGGAATTAAAGTTATTATAGTTACTTATATATAAATAACTATAAGAACATACAAAGGGTTATAAAAAGTATAAAGAATAAAGTGATATTCTAAAAAGTAAAGTGGAATTTATTATATACAATAAGATACAAGAAAAAAATTATGGTGGTCCATTCTTAAGTTCATTTGTGAAAAGTTATTGAAAGAGATATATTAGAAGGTGTAATAATAAAGAGAAAAGAGTATATTATATAAGATAATTATTTATAAAGTGAAAAGAGTATAAGGAAAAATAATTTTTCTAAAAAGGATTGAAGAAACATTTAAAAATCATTTACTATGGAAGAATATCAAGATAATTCAGAAATACAATCACGAATATTGGAAGGAGAACTAGGACATTATAAAGCGAACAATAAAATATTACATTTTGAAATTGAGAATGAAAAATATTTTAATGGATTAACACATAAAGATAATCGTTACTTCAAAGAGCATATTTGGGAACTCATTGCACAAAATGAAGAACTAAAGACCGAAAGACAAAAAATGGACCAAGACTTACTAGAACGAGATGAAGAAATATTATGATTAAAAAATCATAATCAAAATTTACTAGTTAAAATCAGAAAGTTAAAAGACATGAAGCAAAGGAATACAAATTTAGAACAAGAAAATCAAGGTTTCAAGGAGAAATCAATTGAAAAGGAGGAAGAAGTCTCTTGCCAAAGGAACCTTAACCAAAAGTTACTTGAACAAATTAAAATCTTAAAGGATGAAAGAAAGGAGAATCTAGAATCAGAAAAAGACAATAGGTCAAAAAATAAGGAAGAACTTTTACGATTAAGACGACATAATCAAGATTTATTAACTTAGATTATAAGGTTGAAGCATGATAAGAAGACTTTACAAGAAAATCTAGATCGCAAAACATCATTAGTCGATAAGGAAACGATGATAGACCCAATCCACCTTACAACTCGAAAGGAGGCAAATCTAGCTGATGTAAAGAAGTTTTCAAATGTCAAGGTACAAACAAGCCAGAGATATGAAGAAGACTCATATCCAAAAGTTAATCAAGAAAAATATGAAAGTATAAGAAGTAAATATCAAGTTGCAAGGATGCCTTATCAACATCCTAATCACAAAAATCGATACTTCAGCCAATCAATGTATCAACAGAAGCAAATACCCGCTATGTCGAAGAATATTACTTCCACTACAAGTGAGGGTCAAAATATAAGAGATAATGGGAGTAGAAATGTATCAAGTTCTTTCCAAGAACCCTATAAAAACCCAAATCCGCAGAAGATCGAATTAGGATGGGCAAACTCCTTTACAATTCAACAGTTCAGCACAACGCTTAGAAGATCCTATCGTCTCAATTCCTCAATGATTACTAACTCAATAATGAAGAAGCATGAGACAATAATTACAAGATAGCACAAGAGATAAGTCTTCCATAAAGTATGCTTTGAGGACAAAGCATTTTTAAGGGGAAGGCAATGTTATGAACATAAATATACACATAAATAGATATTCATAACATAATAATTAATTAATAGATAATAATTATTAATAACGAAAGGACATGTCTCAAAGGACATGACTATTGGTTAAGGGCACCCCTGCGTGGGTATATAAATGAGCCCTCATTCTCAATTGTATATCATCTTATATCTTATCTTATCTTATCTATTCATATTTTATACACTATTCCTACATGGATTATTATGTTATATTCCAAGTATTTTGGATAATTCTTGTGTGAGCGAACTTTGTTCATCTCAGCAGGTCTAATATATTTCTTGAGTGAACTAGAGCCTTTGGTCTCAACCAAAAAAAATGGTTTAGTTGGGTAGTGAGAGTCATTTTTCCACTTTTTCCTTTGTTGCTATTTAATTTCATATTCTTTTTAAATTTTCAATTGCACTTTTGTCTAGTGTTTTCCCTTATTTTTTCATTAGGTCAATCTTAGTTTAATGTTAATTTTGAGCTAAATAAGTTATACTTATGCATATGCATGTGTAGTCATAGGATGTAGATTTACCTTGTTCATTGTTTTTTCCTTTTTCTTTTAGGTTTGATTTCTCAAATAAGATATAATTATGTATCCAATGAATCTTTGATATTCTTGGTCTAGGTCAAGCTTGGATGATGTGGCCTTCTCCCTCAATTCATTACCTTGATCAAGTACTAAGTTGGTTATAGGCATGGGATTTGGAATTAAAGAAATGGTAGGAGAGTCTTGAGTCATGTTGTTGTATCGTCTCTTCATGTCTATTGAGTCAATCCTCATTGGCGAGTACCTCATCCAACAAGAGGGACATGACACTGTATTAATAATTTTTTTCTGCTTTGTGCTAGTTGAATGGATTGCATTAGTGTCCTTCTAGTAGATTCTTCTTCATTAACTTCGACACTTTATTTGAGGATTGGTCCAAAAGTAGCATGCCTCGATGGTTGTTAGTCTAATTGGTAGTGATCTCACATTCAATAATATTTATCATCATTAGGTCTTGATTGGATGAACCTTGTCAATATTCAAATTTGGCACATCCTTCCCATTGACATGGTTGTGATTTTACCTTAGAGACCATTAATCTCATCGATGTTTTTTCTTGCTTCTAGAAGGGGATTTCATCATTGGATTATCACTAGATGGTTTCTCCGAGCATGTCGACTTTAGCTCATTTTCCAGGGGGGGAGTTATACAAATTTGATGGGGGTTGTAGGTTTTTAGTTATAGAGGGGTGTGTACAGTTTTGTACCTTACTTTGAATCGATTAGCAGACACATGACATACTAGCATCCATTTCCCAATGGAGAGGTAGTATTGATATACAACCCAGAGTTGCAGAGTTTATATTTTTAGAGTGTAGAGATTTTGAGGTTCTCAACATCGCACAAGGGGTTGTTGTCCCCTCGAGTCAACATTGTGTTGACAAGGAAAAATACTCAAATGTCAATACTAGGGGTTAATCCCAGTGAAGAGGCCCAATGATATTATTCTTTGTTTGATATGGAAGAACTCTTTAGATTAATAGCCTGACAACCTTTCACTGAGATTTAAATATTTTGTGATATTGCATTTTTTAGTTTTCTTATGATTCATAAATAAGAAAGCAAATATACTATCTAATGAATATTTAAAATACTGAAAACATTGTTTCAAGAGTTATCTCTTAACATAGATGAAATATACTCATTAATATTTTAAGTTTTGAGTAGTTTTACAAAAATGATCAGATTGCATAATAATACTTTCCAAAAGGAAATCTAAATTAACACAAAATAAATAATTGAGTTGGATGATGGAAATAAATGAAAGAAATTTAATATTGTTTGATGATAATTTAAAACACAATAAGAAATGTCTTACAAAACAACCGTACAAATACCAAGTTGCAGATTAGTCCACAATATTCAATTCGCATAAATAATTATTTTTAGTCATAAAATGGTTTGGACAATGTCTAGCTTCATTAATCAAACTATTTGAAATAGTTCTCTTACAACAATAGTTCCAAAGTTCTATAATAAAAAAGATCCTATAAACTCTTAAATTCTACTATATATACAGTTACAAAATTTGGTTATGATAGCGAATTATAACTTAACACTCTGGTGAACTGGAGGTTGCCTACTTAACTATTTTATCATACTTTTTCTATTGGGCAAAAATATATTTAGACAAGTTATCATGGTGAAAAGTATGTTGCCTATTGGGAGCCTTCAAAATTGGCAATTTTGTATTAAATCATTTAATGTATTTCTCAACTTTGGGAAATACATATTTGAGTTGTGTTTCTTTTCTCACTTCTTTCATGAGGGACTTTTGAAGGTGTCATTTTTCAATAGCTGACACACTTTGCATCTTAGTTTCATTAGGTTGTACCATATGCTCGAATTGTTGTAATAATTTGTTTGTTGGATAAAAACTTTATGGTGGACCAGTGAAGGAAGTTGGCACTTAGTGGTGGTGTCTTTGATGAAATGTCATATTTTGTTAGATATTGTAATGTTTATAAGTAATAAATGTATTAGAGTAATAATGTAACATCATAAAGTCAAAATAATTTATATGTAATAAATGACATTAATGTTAATATAATTATGAAATTAGGTGAATGGTTCATAACGAGAATAACATAACTCACTAGATATATATACAACACCACATTATGTAATCAAATACACATTGATATAATACATCTCTCATTTAGACTATCTCTCTTGTCTCTTGTATATTCTCCATAGTATGGTTTATTATGGTATTAGAGCCATGATGATTGTGGAATAGGTCAAGTTTAAATATTTAGGCTAAGACAAAGTTTGGCATGCACACACGTTGGATAAGGAGACAAGTTGTGGAAAATAAAAAGGCAAATTGAATAAAAGACAACTCATACAATGACATCACTCTAGAATAATCTATGGCATACATTTATCGACATTACATTAGAAAAAGAGAAAACTATAGTTGTGAATTAAATTCATACTATTGTTGTAATATGTGATTAGGCGAACGAATTTGCCTTTTTTTTAAACATCCACTAGTGGATGTAAAGAAAAATCAACCTCGACCTTTGGCACTGTGTAATAGACAAAATTCTATGTTTGTATATATA
>JASDQU010101184.1:27374-44379 GCA_032191745.1 Picea mariana
TTCTTGGCGTTGTTCATATGGTTCCTTCTTAGCGCATCGCAACATAGTCTGTCTATGTGCTTCTTCTATTGATCTTTGGGTGGTGCGCTATATTTCTTCTTGCATGCGAGCTTCCTCCAAATACCTCTATGTCACGTGCTATAGTTCTTCATGCACACATGATTCTTCCAGTGACCTTTGTGTCACTCGTTGCACTTCCTCATGGATCCATGCTTCTTTTAACAACCTCTATGTAACCCTATGAACTTCCTCCTAGACCCATTCTTCTTCAACGAATCTCTGATTCATGCATTGCATCTCCTCATGTGCTCGTTCTTCCTCCAAGGTCCTCTGCGCATCGCAAAGACACTGATCCTGATGAGCCAAGTTAAACTTAGGAGGGTGATGGGGGGCCTTCCTAATATTTCATTCTGCTTGTTGACTCGAACTTTCTCTGGGTTTGAAATCTGCCCCTGTCTTCACCCCTCCACGTGTTACTATCCAGACGTTTCCTTCCCCCTTCTTATTCTAGATTTTGCGTAGCTCAACATGTGCCATGTTACAATTACCCTTCTTGTCCTCCCACTTTTTCATCAAGTCTAGAAAATCCTTAGTGACATGTTCGAGACTATAACAGTATGTGCAGAGCACATGCGTTTTAGTGAAGAACCATGAGACATGACCAATCTCACCGTAATTGAAGCATGAGGGGGGTCTGCCACTTCCTCCACCATAGCCTTGTCCTCAGCTGTGTCCATACACACCTCAAGTTCTTCTTGATATACAACTCTGTCACTAGCTCCGTGCTCACCACCCTTTTTCTCCTCTTGGTACGCCAGTTGCCACATAATTCAGAAGGATCAGACACTCATCTCATCTATGCCCTCCTGAGCAGCATGTAGTGCACCACACATGTTCACGTGCAACTTTATCTTTGGCCATATATTGCAACTATATTTTTAGGTTGGCCAATTGTGACTGCACCTATTCCAACCCGACTGATGTTTCTACGCCTCTCAGTGTACTTTCCAAATGCATCACGATCTTGACTGCTTGAGTTGTCAACTTTTGTTGGGTGAGCAAAACTCATATATGGGGTAGTAGCCCCACAATGAACCATTCTCTATTTTGTACATCCTGGATCTGGAATGTCAGCCTATCCAACAAGTTTTTGAACTGTTGGTCATATTCCCAGATGGTCTCTCCTTCTTTTTGCTTGATTTCCTTAATCTTTGTAATGCATTGGGACTTTGACTTTGGCTTCTGAAATTCTTGAAGCAGATCCTATTTGATCTCGCCCAGGGACCTCGCTTATCCTGCTGGCATAGTATCATTATATTTCATGTACCACATCAGGGCCTGATCCTTGAACATAGTCTCCAATTGTTCTATCTTATCCGCCTCGTCTGTAACTCTCTTTACAGATTATATCACTTAACAAGTGAATCCATGTTGTTCGACATCATCTTTACTTATTCCATGGATCACATGTAGTCTCAGTGTACTATCTTGATTGGCCATCTTGGGACGAATGTTAGTTACACTCTTTCAATTTCTATTGTTTGGATCCTTCCACACCACTATCACTTGTGGTAAAGTATTACTGAATTCACCTTCTCCTTCACTCGTGTCGTCACTTCTTTCCTTTTCTTCTCTCTTCAACTTCAATCTCTTCACTATCTGCTGTGAGTTCTTCTTGATTAAAAATGCACAAGGGGGGTGGAACAAAGGAGGGGTAAGACCATATTCTATTGAAATTTCTTGTGAGGGGACCCAAAGAGCCATCTAGCTGTAGTCGCACAAGACCATCCAACATTATTAGTTTGTCTCCCCCACCACTAGGGGAGCCTCCATCTTCCTTCATTTTTACTAAATAGAACAAAACTTCCATATCTTTATTACTAAATGTATTCCATCAAATTAGAGATATAGAATGTGCTAAATCACTGAGTTGCACAACATAAGACTTCATCTCATTGCTATAAAAACAATTGGAATACAACAGAATGCACCTTGCGCTAAACGTTAAGACTCAGACAAATACAAGACACATGATACTTCTCCATAGAACATAAGATTGTCATAGACTAACTCAGAGATTTGGTACTGATGCTTTTCTTGAATTCACTAGCCCCCTTTTTGAGCTGAGAGATCTCTTTCATATCTTATTCTACCGAGGAGTGTTCTCCTTAACTGTTATGCTCCACTTGCTTGTCTAATCAAACGACCTTGCATGTTTCTGGTAGCTTCCAGGGCTCCACATAGGTTCTCCACATCATGGGAAATATTAAATTCCTTGGCTAGCTCATCTTCTAGCTGCCCCACGTCTTCATTTTATACTGGTAGTAATAATTACGAGAGATATCCCGATGATTCCTTTCTTTCTTCTGGCGTGCTTCTTCTTTATTTCTGGCACTACTTAAAAAACTTGGAACAATGCGCCCAACTGAAAAAACTCGATCCGATGCATGCACTATGGCATTCTTTCGTGCATCTAATTAGGTGCTTGCAAAAATATTGGATGAAGGAACACAACTTTCGTTTGTGTGCGTGTGAAAAAATGGACCCAAAAATTTGGGTACCAACAATTCCACTTTAGCAGAGTCACATGCGTATTGAGGAATTTCCCATGAGACTCATGTGGGTATTGAAGAATTTCCCACGAGAATCGTTTTCTAAAATGAAAGGATGGTCACACAATCAAATATATAACAAAATTTGTATTTTATTTTACTTGATAAGGTGTAAAGTAGCCATGAGGTAGCATGATTATGCTACATTATTGTCGATTGTTGATGTTTTCTAGAATAATCACCTATGTTTCACTTATGAATGAAATTGAGGTGATAACAATTTTCCCTTGATGTATGAGATTAGGAGCACTCATACATCTGAAATACACCATTGTTTCTTTCCCATATGCTGGTGTGTTCAAAATGATGAGAGAGAGAGAGAGAGAGAGAGAGAGAGAGAGAGAGAGAGAGAATCAAGAAGGAAGGACCACCTATGGAGAAGTGATGATGATCACTTGAAAAATAGTCACAAATGTAATGAAGATGATCTCTTACATAAATGATGTGGGAATTTTCATGTGTGTTAAAATGTTAAATTAATTTACAATAGAAGAAGTGGGAACTTGAGGCTACATCTAAACACTGTGATCCACCCATATGTAGATAGATTCAATTATTGAGAAAAGGTACTATTAATTGAATATACCTATACAGAAACACCAATGCCCAGGCGGGTGAAAATAATAGTAGAGGATATCTCATTGGGAGGGGTCTTGGAATATGTAAGGAATCACCTGGAGGATGGATCCCACTTGAGGGATTAAGTATCCATACACGTTTGGGGGTCTTAAATTGAAACTAGAACATTAGAACCACCATACTATATGACTCTCCTTGATGTGATAATGAGTTAACATCGAACATAGGGGAGTGTACCTAATYAGAGAGTAATGATGACTTTCTCTGTCTAGTTCAGGGTCAACCATTAATAATAAGAATGTGGAAGAAGGTACATGCAACTTCTCTATGCACTCCCAGAGTAAATCTTCCTTGATGAAAAATTGAGTAAGTGTGGGAGAATGAAGGATGAGAGGCCTTTCAAAACCATAAGGATCAAAATAGGTAACCAATTACAATTTACTAGGACGTTGACAAGGACATACAAAATTTGGCCATTGAGTATGAGTCTCAAGTTTCCCTTGGATGGAGCATAAATGATGGCTAATAAGGGAAACAATGGTACTTGATCTAACATAACACAGTATGGTGTTGAGTTATACATAAGGGTATATTAGATACTTATGTGAAATGGGGACTAGAGACCATGCAGATGATGAAAAAATGAATGGATCAACTAGGTCATGACTTAGGAGTGATGAGATTGATAATTGTTTTGAAGGTAGATTTTTTGAATCACAATGTTGTAACGTTAAATGATTTTTAATATATATATATATATATATATATATATATATATATATATAAGTTTAAGTTAGTGGTTAATTAATTAAATCATAGTTCAAACCTTTAAATTTTTCTTTAGGTTTTATTTATTATTATTTAGTTTTATTTTAAAAATATTTTAGTTAAATTTACTATAGCTTAGTTTTAAGTCATTTTTAACTTTAGGTTTGATTTGATTTATTTTATATTTAAATATTTATAAATAATCGAACCACATTTATATTGTTATGTAATAACAATTTTTTAAATTGTTTTATTATATATTATGTTATATAAATAAAACGATTTGTTTCGCACAGTGATCACACGATTGGAATAAATCAATGGTTAACATTGTGTTTTGGCCCCTCCCCCCTGCATGCTTGATGTTTAACAAGGGAGGTGGGGGGGGAGAGATTTACCATGCTTTTTTCTAGAAATACATGGCAAGCGCACGTTCATCCCCCCAACGGTTTTGAAAACCACTAGGGATCCCCTGAAAATGAACAAAAGGTTGCCATGTGGTTTGCTGACATCGGGTCATGAAAAGGTGAAATGATCAATTTAGTTATAATTATTTTTATTTTAATTAGTCATTTTAGACGAATGAAATTTTGTTGCCTATTTTATGGTTAATATCAAATGGTTAAATGTAAATTTATCATAGTTGATTTCCTAATTAATGAGAACTTGAAGTGGCCAACAACTTATGATTTGCCATCAAATTTCATTGTCAGGCCCGAATTTTCTCTGGAGTAAGCTTGTCTCACATAATCTGAAACTTTTCCTTTCTTTTAGCTTTCTAATTTAGAAATGGAATTGTCCAAAAATAATAAAATTCAGAGACCTTGCACTGTTGAAGAGCAAGACTTGGTTGACCAAGATAAATATATTTTTGACCTTGTATTATTCTTTGACCTGTTTGAGTTACACCAGTTGGCCATGGAGCATTTCAGGGATCTTGTCGATTTTTATTGAGCATGGGAGTCCAATTTGGCCAAGTTCATTGTTCCCTAGACATATAATTTTCCCGAATTTGTAACCTGTTGTGCCTCCAATTATATTTCGTCCCAAAGGTCCGCCGTTTCTAAAAATGGGTCAGTTCTTCTTGTGGTAAATTCTCAATTTATTTTCGAAATGTTGAAACTGCCTCGAAACCTAGAAAGAGAACCATTAATTGAAACAATATTAGCTCAATGTTTCAGAGGATTGATTTCCTAGGACAAAATTGCTCTTCTATAGTCTTACTCATGTCAAAATCTTGATGCCCCCATAGATACTATCACTCTCAAAACCAATATGTTTCCTAAAACATATAGGCAAATCATTACAATGATGACTGCAATTCTAGCTAACGATGACAACCAAATTGTTGATGAGTATATCCTTGGGTTTATTACCTCTTTTTTGCCACCTACAGTAAATGCCTTGGTTAAATTTGATTATGCCCCATAATTGACTAATAATCTTCACCTTCAGTTGTCATATTTTGAATTCTGTAGACACTTTAGGTTCCAGTCATATTTGGTACATATATTTCTGTACTCTCAATATGATAGGTTTCAACACCTAGAAATGAAGACTGAAGATGACATGGGTAATCCTTGTTCAGTCATTCATTGGACCACTTTAGTTAGGATAAAAGTACAGAATGAGGGTTTTCAAAATTTATCAATAATTTTATGTCGTTGGTTTATGAAATTATTCATGATCAAGCTCCTCCTAGTATTTTTCCGGAATGTAAAATATTACTGCAGCTGAATCCTAATAAAATGGTGGGAGACTGGTATTTGTTTGAAAAACACACAAAGATTAGGATTTATGATGTTGAATTACAACCTTTTCTTTTACCTAAATTCCTATCACCTAGAATCTTTGATTTAGAGTCCATAAGGCAAAGATTAAATTCTGATTACATCCATTTTGTATAAAAAAGACACAAGGTAATATTTAAGTTGAGAAAGGAAGTGGGGCCTTTTATTGTGAACAATAGGGTAGCTGTGTAGGATGAAGAGAAACTCCTTTAGGATATGGGATTTTAGCAAGGTGAAATGTGGATCTATGATCCTCATTCTATCATTTCAAAAATAAGAACAAGGTTTGGATTAAATCCTTATCAACATCAACCAAAGACACAATTGGAGCTGTTGGATAATTAGGATGGTTGGGAATATGGACAAAGAATTCTACAGGTCCAAGAAATAGTTTCAGATCAACCATCAAAATCACCAGTAATAGAGACTCCACAACAATTTGAGAAAACATATAAAATAAAAGGTTTAGGATAAACTCAATTAATGTTAGAGGTAGAAGGGGAAAAATCAACTAAGGGGCAAAAGACAGAAGAACATGAAGAAAACAAAGACCAAATATTACAAGATGAGTCAGAGCCATTAACAACAAAACTTGGAGTTGTTGTAGAAGTTCTATAATCAACAAATCTATAGAGATCAGGAAATCAAAATGGAAAAGAAACATTGGAGGCAGATCAATCAAAGAAAGCACATCACTTTATTTAGTTCATGGAAATCAAGAAAAAGGGTGTAAATATCAAGCAAGATATTTTCCCCAAAATATATGATCAAGGGTCATCTTAGACAATACTATTATCTTCTATGGATTATGAAAATGACAAATTAAACATAGTTGTATTAGAACCAAAAGATCAAAATAAGGTCACTAACATCTCCATTGATCTAAATACAATCCACTCTATTGATAAAATGGATTTGCACAGGAAGAATGGAGAAATGTTGAACATAGATATTATGATAACTTCTCTTGGAATGAAGTTACAGACTATGGATGAGAAGATTAAGAATCAAATAAAGAAAGAGAAATTAGCAAACATAACTAAACAAATGAGTGTGGAAGAGCTTGAGCAATGGGCAATTGATTTAGGACAAAATCCACAAGATGCTACATCTGTACAAGCCCTCATGAAAATGAATGACACTGAAATAAAAACATTAAATACAAATATCAATATACCTAGAATTGATCATGTTCAGATACCAGAGCTACAAGTAATGCAATAGGAGAAAGATCAACTACTAAGGAAAATAGTTCAAATGAAATATCAGATGGAGGTATATGAAAAACAAATTGAAACTTTAAAGAAAGGAATTCATTCTTCACAAATTTCAAAACCAACAGATCCATATGAGGAATTAGCCCAAGCATTGTCAGAAGTTAATATAAAGGGGATTGAAATTAAGAAACTCAAAAAATCAGTTTCTACATAGAATGATGAAATTAAAATATTTAGGGAACAACTAAACGACAAGGACAAAATCATTGATCAATATTAGAAATTGAAGGTTAAGATGTTGGGATAAATGGAACATTTACATAATAAATTAACTAGAAAGGAATATCTAATAATATCTAGACATCTTATTTGGGATCAAATGATCATTGAGATGAGTAAAATGTGGGACTATTTCAAGATAATTGGAGAAGAGGTTTCTCTAGCTGATGAAGAAGACATAGCTATATAACAAGCACTTCAAGAATTGGGAAATAGACCTCAAGTTGCTAAAATAATGATCAAATTTCTCAATTCCAACTCAATGGAAGAATTTAAGAATAGATGGATAAAGAACATAATTGCAATGGTAATGGAAATTGAGAAGATTTTCAAAAAAAGGAGTCTTATGCAACAAACACAAAATAAATGCATAATGGTTAAAAGGAATATCAAATTTTTTACCAAAATTTTGACAACTTGGTAAAAAAATGATTACCTACTGTGTGGGATGATAAAGAAAAATTTTTAACATTTGAAAGTTACAAAAGAGACTTGTTCAAAGTAAAAAAAAATGAGGATAAATTTCAAGAAATGAGTGAAGTCTTAAAAGGAAAAACTATAATGGATATCCTCATATATGATTTTTATTTGCTATGGCAGATTAAAAATATGTTCTCAAATTCTCCTTCATATGAAAAATATACTGAATTAGATATTGCATATACGAAAAATATTATCCATCAATTGAAAATTGAGGACTTCTAATTCAGTTATTAACATAATGATTTATCAAAATAGCCGAGGCAAATTCATGAGATATTTTTGGGTAAATCCGAAAGTTGAATGTGTTGATTGCTATCTTTGTAAATTCAGATCTATTGTTGTAATTTTGAGGCTAAAAGATATCCCATGATAACCAATTTTGGTTAGAGACATGTTTTGTATAAAAGAGGAAAATTTGATGTAAAGAAGCATGACTTTTGCCACGTTAAAAAGATAGAGATTTTTAATAAAAGTTCTATTTTCATAGTTCTTGAGTGATTTTGGATTTCATTATTTTATTTCATGTTTTTCTTGTTATCATGTGATTCTTTTGCTTTATAATATTCTCCAAATTTCTATCTGATGCTATAAGTGTAACAAGTTAGTATGGCCGCTACAATTACAACAGTAAAAGGAATTATTAAAGTCACATATTTCAACAATTATACTATAAGTATTAATTGGATTTGTGTATTTTTCATTATGCCTTAAGAAGAGTAATGAATTATTCATTTTCTATTTATCTCAATGATTCTTAGCTCATATATGTTTCATTGTAATTTCTGCTATTGAAAGTAAAATAATATTTGTTCATGAAGGATACATTGTTATACTTTCAATTTTTTTTCCTTAATTTCTTCTTTCTTTCACTAAAGATTAAAATTTGTCCAAAACATTGAAATCATGCCCCTCAAGTTATGATATTTAATTATTAAAAATCAATAATCAAGATCTAAGGTAAAACAATAAAATACTCTCTTTTAGGAAAAAAAAATCAAAATTAAAATTAATCAAGTGGAAAAAGGACACCTTGGCATATTTTTCTAGCCAAAAATATCTCAAGGGTTACAACATTCTTTTGGTATTGTTGTCGGGGACCGAATGAAGAAAATTTTATTTTCCCTAGGTAGAATAATAAGAAAACCTACTCCTCTTTGGTGAACAAGAGGAAGGTCTGCTAAAATATTTCACCTAGCGACTCCACGATTTTAATCCTAGCATATGGAAGAAAAAACACTAGAACAAACCCCGATCCCAAGAAAATTACACCATTGTTTGATCTAGAAAAATGTTATCTCAAAAAAACCATCGTCAAAGAAAAACTTCTCCTTCTATAGGAAAACCATCTTCTTCAAATAATAAAATATTAATAGAAAAAATACCAATGATTACTGGTAAAGAGTCATCTCCTATTCCTGATAATAAAAATAAACTTTCTTCTAGTCCTAAAATTTCTATAAACGTTTCTCCTGAAAATTCCCCAAATTATTCTCTTTTGAATTCTCTTAAATTTTCTCCTGTGATTTCTCCAAAATCTTCCATTTTATTTCCTCTTAAGTATTATCCTAGAGTTTCTCAAATAATTCTCCTAAAGGTTCATTCCGAAGAAGAAGAATCTTTCAAAACCTTTTTCAATCCACTTACTCCTGGATATTCCAAGTTATTACTAGAATATTTAATGGATGGTAATATTCCTCAACACCCCCATAATATCCACCTCAACCAAAACAAACTCTACCACCTCCACCAAGGATCTTAAATAAAGAAACTATAAGATATGCTCCTCTAAATCTCCCTTGAAACCTAAACAAATTTCAAGATAATTACCTTAAACTGCTACCTAAATTTAATGGGGACAATGAGATAACAACCTTAGAGAATTTAGCTGCCTTTGATCCTTTTACCGATAACATTTAACTTGAACATGAAGACATTTATATGAGAATTTTCATTCAAACTTTTGAAGGGGAGTTGAGAACATGGTTTAATGGATTACCTCCTAATTCCATTGACTCATGGGATGAGTTAGAATCCATTTTACTTAGGCAATGAGGAGAGAAAAATGATCATTTATACTATTTGAATGTGTTTAGAATATTAAGAAAGAAACATAATGAATATGATTAATATTTTATTAAGAGGTTTAATAAAATATGTCATAAAATACCTATAGATGTTAAACCATCTCAACGAGTTGCAAAAGTTAATTTTGTTGGATCCTTAGATCCTAAATTTACTTTATTACTTATGGAAATAAGAGCTTCCACCTTAACTGATATGAAAGATGATGTTGTTTATTGAATCAAATATGACTTCTTTAGGAAAGACTAGGGTTAGTATTGATTCAGGAGATGGAGAAAAGAGAAAATAAAAAAGAACAAGTTGGTCCATCTAGATCAAATAAAGGTAATCAATATTATAAAATTCAAGAAATGTCTAGAATAATTAAATATTTGTCTAATAAAATGGCTAGAATGGAAAATAAAAGGAGGAGGCTTGGCAATAGAAATCTAAATCAATTTATAAGTCCTTTTAATCCTCTTCAAGTTTTACAAAGAGAAAAACAAATTGAAAATCAACCAATACAAACACATTTAAAAAATGAAAATTTGGTTGATAACTTTTGATCTAAATCCGGGCGAGTACTTACTCTACACAAGTTTTCGATCGAGAATTGTTTTCTGACGAAGTATTTTCATAAGGATTAAAAGGCATATGAATCCATGATTAACCATGCCTTTAAACAAGAATACATAACATACATGGGCTCAAATGGAATAAAGTACATTAAAAGACAAGAGAGAGACAATCGATATTGGTAACGGAGTTCATCCCTCCTAGGATATGTCTCCGGACACATATCGATTGGAATACAGATCGCTTTCATTCCTTCATCAAAATCTGCTCGGACCTTCTCATAAGTGATTACATAAGATATACCTTCTCCTTCAGCATAGATTCAAGAATACTACTCACACTCATATCTGTCCATACATCAAGAAGAATAATTCCTTACATGAATAACTCTCTCAATGCTTAGGAGTAGTAGAACTATGGATCTCTAACTCCACTCATTAATTCCTCCTTACTCTCCCCCCCCTACATAGGGATCACATAAGGCATTATATAGTTTTTCCTCACCCTCTCTTCAAAAGAGCATTAATTCTTAGATCCACAATAATAGGATCTAATTACAAAAGAGGAAAAATAAGATCCATAAATGTAGGATCTCAAACTCTTCAAGACCATAATCGGAAAAGTCTCAAAACCATGGAAAAGTCTCAAAACCACCCAAAGACTCTTCAACCATGCCCTTGATTCTCTCAACCTAATATTGACAAAATTGGAAAATTGGTGTGAGGTGGGTTCTCACATAAAAACCAATTTCCTTAATTACAATCTTAATGAAAAATACATGAGTCTAATTCTCTCACAAGTATTAATCATTTTTACATCAAAAGAATAATAATGTATGCGTTTCTTTTTTCTTCAAAAGCTCATAAAGCATAATTAAATGCATGATCATATCATAAAAGCATAAAATAAATGCATGATACCTTTTTCTCACAAAGCACTAGTGCATTAGAAAATAAAACTCATAAATTCACCATCTTCACCACTCTGCAAATCAACTTGGTGAACAAAGTAAAGTTCCTTCCATGTGTGGAGATTCGCCCGGATCACACCTCCCCACAAAAGAACCTTTTGGTCTTCAAAAGTATCAACTTTATCTGTATGCAAATGTCTTCAAAAGGCACATTCCTTCAACACTCCTTCACCCACGTACTTCGGAATCAAAATGCACAGCCAATACCTGCAATTGTTGCAAAGAAAATGTTTGGAAAAAGGCACACCCCTGTCTCCTTCACCTCTGTTCTTCGGAGTTGAAATGTCAAAGACCACACTTGCATAAGTTTTCATAGCTCATGATAGATGTATTACAATCTTTGGAGTACCTTACTTTCCACGAGTTTATAAATACACTCTTTGGTCAAGTTTACAATGAATCACCAAAATGGATTAGGAAAATTGCCTCATTCCACTAATTACATGATGTTTACAATGAAGAAAATTAATGCTCAAGGTGAAAAGATAACACCTCTCACTCTTTTCACTCAAGAGTGGCTAAAATCCATTACAATAGATATTTTACATGATGATTTCAAGCCAATTCCATGGATTTTATATGGCAATTACATCTATTTTAATGTACCAAACATGTGCACAAAGGGAAAATATATGGTTTTTAAACTCCCCTTTTACATAATGTGTGTGCTAGTGGTAACACTCTATGGTTTCAAAATACCCACTATAAATAGTGCACATGTTGGATCATGTTGTCATTGATGCCAATGGTTTGATTGATTGTTGTCAAGTGATTGATTGATGGATTGATGTAATGTAATATGTATTGTCCTTGATGAGAATGATAGATGTCAAAGTGGAAACCAATCGATTAATATGGATCATTGATATGATGCATAGATGAAGATGGATCAATGAGTTGTCATAAAGATGAATTCTTTGATATATGACGCATAATTTGTTTGATGAAAATATGACTCATTATTGTCTTATAATAATTGATAAAGTGCACAAATGGATGAACTCCAAAGTGGTCCCCTTATGGTGAAAACCCTTAGGGGAAGACGCTTTGCAGATTAAGTTATCCTAGAAGAATGGTTGGAGGACCCATGCTTTTATATGGGATAATGAGATGACGATCAAGGAAATTGTTGGTGAAACTATCCTAGATGGATAGTGCTTGTCATGCCATTTCTGGTGGTATGTGGAAATCACATAACTCCTCACGGTTTGAGAGTTATGGCCTTACGAATTTGGAGGACCCCCATATGAAGGCTTGAAGCCCCCAAGGTCAAAGATGTCAAAGTGACCTAAAAGAAGAAATCATTATTTAAATGATAAATTAAAGTGACAAATTCAAGGTGGATTATTTAAATAATAAAGTAAGGTGACAAAATCAAGAACGAATATTTAAATGATAAAGTATTGGAGAACTTTCTATTTATGGAAAGTGGTTAACCCTAAAATAAGGAAAATATGTTAAGTGACCTAGAAATGGGTTAAGTGACCTAGAGGATGAAAGTATAAATAAGATAGCAATGGTATTTTGTAAATCATCCTTTTTGTGGATCAATGGAGAGCTTCTTGTGAGAATATCTTTTAGAGTATTAATGAAGAGCTTCTTATGAGAGCATCTTTGGTGTGGATCTCTTGAGCATGATTAAATATCTATTCTAAGAAAGAGGGCATGAGGAGGATCTCATGGATGCATCAAATTTTCGACAATGTCGGAGATCTTGACGACAAAGGTCTCGGAGCTTCAGAAACCCTAGTTTTTGAGGTGTATGCGGGCTGTAATGGGCCAGGGAGCGTACATACGCGGGCTGTATGAAGACAGGGCATGTACAGTGGATGGAATGATGAAGACTTGTGTTTGAACTAGTGCCAATATCCTGGATGATGAGGAAGGTTCCATATCTGCATTCTATGGGCTTAGATATGCCACTGAGACACTGGTATGATCACATTATTGTCTTGATGGATACTATTGTTTGATGTGTTGTGAATGCTTAGGGTTTCTTGGTATGGCTTCTATGATGTGTTTCATTTTGGTTGATTTGGTTGATGGAGTGAGCAATACTCTTGTGATTCAGTGGTGACATGATATAGTATTTGTTTATACATGATTGAGATAGCATTCATATTGATTGATTGTGGAGCATGAGTAGACTATTGGAAAGCTTGGATGTGTTGTGACTGGCTGGTGGTCAGATTGGACAGTCAGAGACATAAGAGAATGATATATTGGTTGCAGAGGATCTGAGTTGATCTTGAAGGATAAACCTAATAGTTCATAAGGTATACGTAGGCTGCTGTAGTGAGCCAGGGCTCGTACACACGCGGGCTGCACTACTGACAGGTCATGTACCTGTTGCAGATTGATATTTGTTGAGGATTTTTTCCTCATCTCAGTTGATGCTGAGAATGTAAGCTGAGTCTTTCATATAGAGATGGTGCTCTTGTAGAGTTGTACTCTATTTAGTTGTTGTTGAAAAACCCCCGGATTGTTGTCCATAATAAAAAGAAAAATTGTACATACATCTTGTATTCTTTGTGTTCCTTGCGATGATGACTTGTTGATGATATATTACTGATATATGTTGCTGATATATGTTCACATCTAACTGGTTATAAATGACAACAATGGATAATGAGTAAATGTTGAATGTTAATTAAGGAGTTTTGTGTAAGAGGGAAGTTTTGGGAAAAAGAGCCCCACACTCATTCACCCCCCCTCTAAGTGTGGTAGGTTTGTCCAACAATTGGTATCAGAGCAGGCCTTCACTACAAGCCTTAACAAGCTTGAAGGAGATCCATAGACACACAAATGGATGATGAAGTTCCAATCCTCGATGATGAAAACTATTCTACTTGGATAATAGATATGAGAATACATTTGAAGGAAATGGGAGCAACTATTTGGAAGGCAACCATAGGTGTATCAGTTTCATTGAAGAACAAGTCAAAGTTTGAAGCTCAAAGGGAAGGAAAGAAGAATGACGCATTGGCTCTCAAGACCATTCTTAGTGAAATCTCAAGCCCTATAAAAGAGAGTATGGGAAAATGCACTTCCACCAAGGATCTATGGCTAAAGCTAGAGGAGACATATCAAATCAAGAAAGAGAATGAAGATATTGAAGATCACTCCATCAAGATCATTAAAGGTAAAGAATCTCCAAAAACCCTTGATTGTATTATTTCTAAATGTGATCTTGAAAAAAAGTCAAGTGAAGATAAAGAATCAAGTGATGATATCACAAAGGAAGATCGTGAAGATATTTCAAATGAAGGTAAAGAACCCTCAAAAACCCTTGATTGCAATGATGATGATGAATTTTTCTGTACAAGTGAAGAAGAAGATCTAGAAACAATTTGTGTAAAGTTTGATGGTAATTATCCCATGAAAAGAATAGAATAAAATCTACTAAAACTTCAGAAGGAAGTTGAAGAGGATTTATAAATAAATAGAAGTGATCATTATTATATAGACTATAACTATCTTTCAGATAACACTAAGAAGTTTCTTAGGAGGAGTCTAAGGCACATCTTGACATTAAAGGAAATGCTCAAGGAACAAGAAGAGAGCAATAAGACCAAATTAGAAGAAAAGGAAGAAGAGATCACAAGACTAAAGAATGAAAAAGAAGATATAAATGTAGATGATGAGATTAACAAAAGTTTTGAAACCATTGTCCATCTCAAGACCAAAATTGAAAAAGCCAAAAGAATAGAGGAACTGTTGAAGAATCAAATAAATGAAAAGGAAGAGTCATGTTGTAAGTTAGAAGCTGAAATTGTTGACCTTAGAAAGAAGGTAGAAAAGTCAAACAAATTCTTGAATAACTCACAAATCTTGGAAAGTCAAAGATCACCATGTGATAAATCAGGTCTTGGATGTTGGATTACTGAGAGGGGGGGTGAATCCGTAATAGAGAAATTTAATCCTTTTTAACCATATAATCCAAGTGTTATATCAATGAAACATTATCATCCAATAAATGTAGAGTAAATAAGCAATGAACAAATGAACAAACATACACATACACAATACACCAGTGTTTTATGTGGAAACCCAAATCGGGAGAAAACCACAGAATGCTTTTTCTTATATATCTTGAAGAATTACATTCATTGGAAGCACCAACTTCCTTTGTTTTCCAGCTGCAACTAGAAGGAGGCCCCAATCCCCTAGTTTCTCAGGATACAACCTGAGGGAATCTCCAACTCCCCAATTCTCTGGCTGCAACCAGAAGGAGGCTACAACCCCCTATGTTCTTCAGCTACAACCAGAAGGTGGCTACAACCACCTGTCCTTGCTCCGTCCTGCCACCCTGAAGTAGAAGTAGAATGATGGAACCACTGTCAACCTGCCACTATGAGATATACCGCTGTAAACCTGTACCAATAAATCTGAACCATGCATCAACCTGTACCTCAACCTGTAATCAACCTGTACCATAAACAAGTGCATCAACCATGCACCAACCTGTACCAAATAACCTGTTATCAACCTGTACCATAAACAAGTGCATCCAACCATGTACCAAGTATGTAACAATCATGTGTCAACTACTCATCAACTATGACTCATCAATATGTACCAACATCATCAAATATACACCTCATGTATGTGCCAACTCATCAATTACTTGTCTCAACCATGTACTCAACATGTACCTCAACCAAAATCCCTCATCAATTTCATCATCCAAATCTGATTTGTAGCTCTGTAATATACCCGGTGTATATGATCACATTCCCACAAACCTTTCTTAACTTCAACAACAAGAGACTAGCATTTTCATCAAACTTTTCTTTAGTCTCACATGCCTAGTTTTGGATTAGTCAACAACCCTAACTTGAAGTAATCATAACTTTATATCTGTAATGTATAAAGATCTGAAACTGATACTACAACATGATGCTGCTGCAATATACTCTGCCTCGACTATAGATAGAGATAAAGATGATTGTTTTTTGCTTAGCCATGATACCAAACACTCACCTAAGTTGAACGCTGCTCCACTGGTGCTTCGTCGGTCATTAATAAAACCTACCCAATCTGCATATGTGTAGGAAATAAGTGATAGATCTTTTCCTTTTGGATACCATAATCCAAACTCTTCTGTTCCTTTGAGATATTTGAAAATCGTCTTTACTGCTAATACATGTGATTCCTTTGGTGTTGCTTGAAATTGTGCCACCTGTCCAACTGCTTGCATTACATCTGGTCTGGATGCTGTCACATATAGTAGGCTGCCAATCATTGACCTGTATTGCCTCTAATCTGTAGAGTTTGAATCATCATCTTTGCTCAACTTACAACTGGTTTGCATGGGAGTGATAACTGGTTTGCAATCTTCCATTCCGAACCTCCTTAGCATTTCTCTGATATACTTGGTTTGAGAAATAAAAATTCCTTGGTTGCTTTGACGTATCTGAAGTCCCAGAAAGAAGGATAGTTCTCCAAGTAACGACATTTCAAATTCATTCTTCATGTCTTTTGCAAATTTCTGTCTTAACCTGTCATCATCACTACCAAAAATAATATCATCAACATAAACTTCAATTAATAAAATATTACCTTGACTTACCTTGATGTAGAGGTTGCTGTCTGCACTTCCTTTTCTGAACCCTGCCTGTTGCAGATACTTATCCAGTCTGGAGTACCATGCTCTAGGAGCCTGTTTTA
>JASDQU010101184.1:50129-61431 GCA_032191745.1 Picea mariana
CCAAAACAAACTCTACCACCTCCACCAAGGATCTTAAATAAAGAAACTATAAGATATGCTCCTCTAAATCTCCCTTGAAACCTAAACAAATTTCAAGATAATTACCTTAAACTGCTACCTAAATTTAATGGGGACAATGAGATAACAACCTTAGAGAATTTAGCTGCCTTTGATCATTTTACCGATAACATTTAACTTGAACATGAAGACATTTATATGAGAATTTTCATTAAAATTTTGAAGGGGAGTTGAGAACACGGTTTAATGGATTACCTCCTAATTCCATTGACTCATGGGAATCATTAAAATCCATTTTACTTAGGCAATGAGGAGAGAAAAATGATCATTTATACTATTTGAATGTGTTTAGAATATTAAGAAAGAAACATAATGAATATGATTAATATTTTATTAAGAGGTTTAATAAAATATGTCATAAAATAACTGCAGATGTTAAACCATCTCAACGAGTTGCAAAAGTTAATTTTGTTGGATCCTTAGATCCTAAATTTACTTTATTACTTATGGAAAGAAGAGCTTCCACCTTAACTGATATGAAAGATGATGCTGTTGATATTGAATCAATTATGACTTCTTTAAGAAAGACTAGGGTTAAAATTGATTCAGGAGATGGAGAAAAGAGAAAATAAAAAAGAACAAGTTGGTCCATCTAGATCAAATAAAGGTAATCAATATTATAAAATTCAAGAAATGTCTAGAATAATTAAATATTTGTCTAATAAAATGGCTAGAATGGAAAATAAAAGGAGGAGGCTTGGCAATAGAAATGTAAATCAATTTATAAGTCCTTTTAATCCTCTTCAAGTTTTACAAAGAGAAAAACAAATTGAAAATCAATCAATACAAACACATTTAAAAAATGAAAATTTGTTTGATAAATTTTGATTTGAATACGGGCGTTTACTTACTCTACACAAGTTTTTAATCGAGAATTGTTTTCTGATGAAGTATTTTCATAAGGATTAAAAGGCATATGAATATATGACTAACCATGCCTTTAAACATGAATACATAACATACATGGGCTCAAATGGAATAAAGTACATTAAAAGACAAGAGAGAGACAATCGATGTTGGTAACGGAGGTCATCCCTCCTGGGATATGTCTCCAGACCCACATTGATTGGAATACAGATCGCTTTCATTCCTTCATCAAAATATGCTCGGACCTTCTCATAAGTGATTACATAAGAGATGCCTTCTCCTTCAGCCAAGATTCAAGAAGACTACTCACACTCATATCTCTCCATACATCAAGAAGGATAATTCCTTACATGAATAAGTCTCTCAATGCTTAGGAGTAGTAGAACTATGGATCTCTAACTCCACTCATTAATTCCTCCTTACTCTCCCCCCCCTACATAGGGCTCATATAAGGCATTATATAGTTTTTCCTCACCCTCTCTTCAAAAGAGCATTAATTCCTAGATCCACAATAATAGGATCTAATTACAAAAGAGGAAAACAAGATCCATAAATGTAGGATCTCAAACTCTTCAAGACCATAATCGAAAAAGTCTCAAAACCATGGAAAAGCCTCAAAACCACCCAAAGACTCTTCAACCATGCCCTTGATTCTCTCAACCTAATAGTGAGAAAATTGGAAAATTGGTGTGAGGTGGGTTCTCACATAAAAACCAATTTCCTTAATTACAATCTTAATGAAAAATACATGAGTCTAATTCTCTCACAAGTATTAATCATTTTTGCATCAAAAGAATGATAATGTATGAGTTTCTTTTTTCTTCAAAATCTCATAAAGCATAATTAAATGCATGATCATATCATAAAAGCATAAAATAAATGCATGATACCTTTTTCTCACAAAGCACTAGTGCATTAGAAAATAAAACTCATAAATTCACCATCTTCACCACTCTGCAAATCAACTTGGTGAACAAAGTAAAGTTCCTTCCATGTGTGGAGATCCGCCCAGATCACGCCTCCCCACAAAAGAACCTTTTGGTCTCCAAAAGTATCAACTTTATCTGTATGCAAATGTCTTCAAAAGGCACATTCCTTCAAGACTCCTTCACCCACATACTTCGGAATCAAAATGCAAAGCCAATACCTGCAAATTTTGCAAAGAAAATGTTTGGAAAATGGCACACCCTTGTCTCCTTCACCTCTTTTCTTCGGAGTTGAAATGTCAAAGACCACACTTGCATAAGTTTTCATAGCTCATGATATATGTATTACAATCTTTGGAGTACTTTACTTGCCACGAGTTTATAAATACACTCTTTGGTCAAGTTTACAATGAATCACCAAAATGGCTTAGGAAAATTGCCTCATTCAACCAATTACATGATGTTTACAATGAAGACAATTAAGGCTCAAGGTGAAAAGATAACACCTCTCACTCTCCTCACTCAAGAGTGGCTAAAATCCATTACAATAATCATTTTACATGATGATTTCAAGCCAATTCCATGGATTTTATATGGCAATTACATCTATTTTAATGTACCAAACATGTGCACAAAGGGAAAATATATGGTTTTTAAACTCCCCTTTTACATAATGTGTGCACTAGTGGTAACACTCTACGGTTTCAAAATACCCACTATAAATAGTGCACATGTTGGATCATGTTATCATTGGTGCCAATGATTTGATTGATTGATGTCATTGATTGATGGATTGATGTAATGTAATATGTATTGTCCTTGATGAGAATGATAGATGTCAAAGTGGAAACCAATCGATTAATATGGATCATTGATATGATGCATAGATGAAGATGGATCAATGAGTTGTCATAAAGATGGATTCTTTGATATATGATGCATAATTTGTTTGATGAAAAGATGACTCATTATTGTCTTATAATAATTGATAAAGTGCACAAATGGATGAACTCCAAAGTGGTCCCCTTATGGTGAAAACCCTCATGGGAAGACGCTTTACGGATTAAGTAATCCTAGAAGAATGGTTGTAGGACCCATGCTTGTATATGGAATAATGAGATGACCATCAGGGAAATTGTTGGTGAAACTATCCTAGATGGATAGTGCTTGTCATGTCATTTCCGGTGGTATGTGGAATGTCACATAACTCCTCACGGTTTGAGAGTTATGGCCTTATGAATTTGGAGGACCCCCATATGAAGGCTTGAAGCCCCCAAGGTCAAAGAAGTCAAAGTGACCTAAAAGAATAAATCATTATTTAAATGATAAATTAAAGTGACAAATTCAAGGTGGATTATTTAAATAATAAAATAAGGTGACAAAATCAAGAAGGAATATTTAAATGATAAAGTATTGGAGAACTTTCTATTTATGGAAAGTGGTTAACCCTAAAATAAGGAAAATATGTTAAGTGACCTAGAAATGGGTTAAGTGACCAAGAGGATAAAAGTATAAATAAGATAGCAATGGTATTTTGTAAATCATCCTCTTTGTGGATCAATGGAGAGCTTCTTGTGAGAATATCTTTTGGAGTATTGATGAAGAGCTTCTTATGAGAGCATCTTTGGTGTGGATCTCTTGAACATGTTTAAAGATCTATTCTAAGAAAGAGAGCGTGAGGAGGATCTCATGGATGCATCAAAGTTTCGACAATGTTGGAGATCTTGACGACAAAAGTCTCGGAGCTTCAGAAACCCTATTTTCTGAGGTGTACACGAGCTGTAATGGGCCAGGGAGCATACATACACGGGCTGTGTGAAGACAAGGCATGTACAGTGGATGGAATGATGAAGACTTGTGTTTGAACTAGTGCCAATATCTTGGATGATGAGGAAGGTTCCATATCTACATTCTATGGGATTGGATATGCCACTGAGACACTGGTATGATTACATTATTGTCTTGATGGATACTATTGTTTGATGTGTTGTGAATGCTTAGGGTTTCTTGGTATGGCTTCTATGATGTGTTTCATTTTGGTTGATTTGGTTGATGGAGTGAGCAGTACTCTTGTGATTCAGTGGTGACATGATATACTATTTGTTTATACATGATTGCGATAGCATTCATATTGATTGATTGTGGAGCATGAGTAGACTATTGGAAAGCTTGGATGTGTTGTGACTGGCTGGTGGTCAGATTGGAAAGTCAGAGACATAAGAGAATGATATATTGGTTGCAGAGGATCTGAGTTGATCTTGAAGGATAAACCCTAATAGTTCAGAAGGTATACATAGGCTGCTGTATACACTGGCCGTGTACACACACAGGCTGCTGTAGTGAGCCAGGGCACGTACACACGCAGGCTGCACTACTGACAGGTCACGTACCTGTTGTAGATTGATATTTGTTGAGGATTTTTGCCTCATCTAAGTTGATGCTGAGAATGTAAGCTGAGTCTTGCATATAGAGATGGTGCTCTTGTAGAGTTGTACTCTGTTCAGTTGTTTCTGAAAAACCCCTGGATTGTTGTCCATAATAAAAAGAAAAATTGTACATACATCTTGTATTCTTTGTGTTCCTTGTGGTGATGACTTGTTGATGATATATTACTGATATATGTTGCTGATATATGTTCACATCTAACTGGTTATAAATGACAACAATGGGTAATGAGTAAATGTTGAATGTTAACTAAGGAGTTTTGTGTAAGAGGGAAGTTTTGGGAAAAAGAGCCCCACACTCATTCACCCCCCCTCTAAGTGTGGTAGGTTTTTCCAACAATTGGTATCAGAGCAGGCCTTCACTACAAGCCTTAACAAGCTTGAAGGAGATCCATAGACACACAAATGGATGATGAAGTTCCAATCCTCGATGATGAAAACTATTCTACTTGGATAATAGAGATGAGAATACATTTGAAGGAAATGGGAGCAACTATTTGGAAGGCAACCATAGGTGGATCAGTTTCATTGAAGAACAAGTCAAAGTTTGAATCTCAAAGGGAAGGAAAGAAGAATGATGCATTGGCTCTCAAGACCATTCTTAGTGGAATCTCAAGCCCTATAAAAGAGAGCATGGGAAAATGCACTTCCACCAAGGATCTATGGCTAAAGCTAGAGGAGACATATCAAATCAAGAAGGAAAATGAAGATATTGCAGATCACTCCATCAAGATCATTAAAGGTAAAGAATATCCAAAAACCCTTGATTGTATTATTTCTAAATGTGATCTTGAAAAAAATTCAAGTGAAGATAAAGAATCAAGTGATGATATCACAAAGGAAGATCGTGAAGATATTTCAAATGAAGGTAAAGAACCCTTAAAAACCCTTGATTGCAATGATGATGATGAATTTTTCTCTACAAGTGAAGAAGAAGATCTAGAAACAATTTGTGTAAAATTTGATGGTAATTATCCCATGAAAAGAATAGAAGAAAATCTACTAAAACTTCAAAAGGAAGTTGAAGAGGGTTTATATAGAAATAGAAGTGATCATTATTATATAGACTATAACTATCTTTCAGATAATACTAAGAAGTTTCTTAGGAGGAGTCTAAGGCACATCTTGAAATTAAAGGAAATGCTCAAGGAACAAGAAGAGAGCAATAAGACCAAATTAGAAGAAAAGGAAGAAGAGATCACAAGACTAAAGAATGGAAAAGAAGATATAAATGTAGATGATGAGATTAACAAAATGTTTGAAACCATTGTCCATCTCAAGACCAAAATTGAAGAAGCCAAAAGAATAGAGGAACTATTGAAGAATCAAATAAATGAAAATGAAGAGTCATGTTGTAAGTTAGAAGTTGAAATTGTTGACCTTAGAAAGAAGGTAGAAAAGTCAAACAAATTCTTGAATAACTCACGAATATTGGATGAGATCTTGGAAAGTCAAAGATCACCATGTGATAAATCAGGTCTTGGATATTGGATTACTGAGAGGGGGGGTGAATCAGTAATAGAGAAATTTAATCCTTTTTAACCATATAATCCAAGTGTTATATCAATGAAGCATTATCATCCCATAATTGTAGAGTAAATAAGCAATGAACAAATGAACAAACATACACATACACAATACGCTAGTGTTTTATGTGGAAACCCAAATCGGGAGAAAACCACATAATGCTTTTTCTTATATGTCTTGAAGAATTACATTCATTGGAAGCACCAACTTCCTTTGTTTTCTAGCTGCAACTAGAAGGAGGCTCCAACCCCCTAGTTTCTCAGGATACAACCTGAGGGAAGCTCCAACTCCCCAATTCTCTGGCTACAACCAGAAGGAGGCTACAACCCCCTATGTTCTCCAGCTACAATCGGAAGGTGGCTACAACCACCTTTCCTTGCTCCGTCCTGCCACCCTGAAGTAGAAGTAGAATGATGGAACCACTGTCAACCTGTCACTATGAGATATACCGCTGTAAACCTGTACCAATAAATCTGAACCATGCATCAACCTGTACCTCAACTTGTAATCAACCTATACCATAAACAAGTGCATCAACCATGCATCAACCTGTACCAAATGACCTGTGATCGACCTGTACCATAAACAAGTGCATCCAACCATGTACCAAGTATGCAAAAATCATGTGTCAACTACTCATCAACTATGACTTATCAATATGTACCAACATCATCAACTATACACCTCATGTATGTGCCAACTCATCAACTACTTGTCTCAACCATGTACTCAACATGTACCTCAATCAAAATCCCTCATCA
The DNA here is from genome assembly GCA_032191745.1 of Picea mariana. Taxonomy (NCBI): domain Eukaryota; kingdom Viridiplantae; phylum Streptophyta; class Pinopsida; order Pinales; family Pinaceae; genus Picea; species Picea mariana. Next base: position 56,733 of record JASDQU010101184.1, read on the forward strand.
ATTTCATCATCCAAATCTGATTTGTAGCTCTGTAATATACCTGGTGTATATGATCACATTCCCGCAAACCTTCCTTAACTTCAACAACAAGAGACTAGCATTTTCATCAAACTTTTCTTTAGTCTCACATGCCTAGTTTTGGATTAGTCAAAAACCCTAACTTGAAGTAATCATAACTTTGTATCTGTAATGTATAAAGATCTGAAACTGATACTACAACATGATGCTGCTGCAATATACTCTGCCTCGGCTGTAGATAGATATAATGATGATTGTTTCTTTCTTAGCCATGATACCAAACACTCACCTAAGTTTAACGCTGCTCCACTGGTGCTTCGTCAGTCATCAATAAAACCTGCCCAATCTGCATATGTGTAGGAAATAAGTGATAGATCTTTTCCTTTTGGATACCATAATCCAAACTCTTCTGTTCCTTTGAGATATTTGAAAATCCTCTTTATTGCTAATACTTGTGATTTCTTTGGTGCTTCTTGAAATTGTGCCACCTGTCCAACTGCTTGCATTACATCTGGTCTGGATGCTGTCACATATAGTAGGCTGCCAATCATTGACCTGTATTGCCTTTGATCTGTAGAGTTCGAATCATCATCTTTGCTCAACTTACAACTGGTTTGCATGGGAGTGATAACTGGTTTGCAATCTTCCATTCCGAACCTCTTTAGCATTTCTTTGATATACTTGGTTTGAGAAATAAAAATTCCTTGGTTGCTTTGACGTATCCAAAGTCCCAGAAAGAAGAATAGTTCTCCAAGTAACGACATTTCAAATTAATTCTGCATGTCTTTTGCAAATTTCTGTCTTAACCAGTTATCATCACTACCAAAAATAATATCATCCACATAAACTTCAATTAATAAAATATTACCTTGACTTACCTTGATGTAGAGGTTTCTATCTGCACTTCCTTTTCTGAAACCCTGCCTGCTGCAGATACTTATCCGGTCTAGAGTACCATGCTCTAGGAGCCTGTTTTAGACCATACAAGGCCTTCTTTAATTTACATACATAGTTCGTGTTCTCTGACAACTAAAATCCTTCTGATTGTTCAATGTAGACGTCTTCTTCAAGTTCCCCATTCAGAAAAACTGATTTTACGTCCATCTGATATACTTTAACATTTTTGGAGCATACATAAGCTAAAAGTAAATGGATTGCTTGCATTATGGAAACTGGGGCAAATGTCTCTTCAAAGTCGATTCCTTCAATCTGTGCATATCCTTTACATACCAATCTAGCTTTGTTACTTGTAACCTGTCCATCTTCATTCAATTTATTCTTGAAAACCCATTTTGTGCCGATCACATTCTTATTCTTCGGTCTTGGAACCAATTCCCAAGTGTCATTTTTCTCTATTTGATCCAATTCTTCATCCATGGCCTTATTCCAAAATTCATCCTTGCTGGCTTCTTCAAAACAGTTTGGTTCAATTGTAGATAAGAGTGCTAGGTGTGTTTGTTCTGGTGAATGGATTTTTNTCAACTCCTGCATCTTTGTTTCCAATAATCTGATATGAAGGATGATTCTTTTGTACTCGTTTGCTAGGTGTCCTTGGAGATACTTTTTGAACTTGTTCTTCTGCTTCTGTCGGATTCTCTTCATCTTCATCTTCCTCTTCTACTTCTTTTTCATCTTCTTATTCAAAACATTGTTCCATTGATTTGTTTTCTTCTTCCTTTGATTCTGGTCTGCCTGTTTCATCAATTGTTACGTTGATTCTTTCCACAGCTTTGTTCAATCTTAGATTGTAACACTTATATGCTTTCCTTGTACTTGAGTAACCAATAAGTATTACTTTGTCCACACGAGAGTCAAACTTTCCCATTCTGCCATCTTTTCTTTTGATGTAGCATTTGCTTCCAAAAACTTTTAAGTGCTTCACATTTGCTGGTCTTCCTTTCCATAGCTCGTAGGGAGTTTTATCAGTGTTGTTTCTGAGAATTACTCTGTTTTGAATGTGAACTGCTGTATGCACTGCCTGTGTCCAAAATATATCTGTCAATTTGGAATCCATTAGCATTGTTCAAGCCATTTCTTGTACTGTCTTGTTCTTTCTTTCAACAACTCCATTATGTTGAGGTGTCCTAGCAACGAAGAATTTCCTTTTTATTCCATGACTGCTACAGTAGTCCATAAATTCCTTTGAAGTGAACTCTCCTCCATTATCAGATCTCAAACATTTGATTCTTGAATCCATCTCATTTTCAACCATTTCCTTGTAGATCTTGAAGTTTTCAAAAACTTCCGACTTGTTCTTGAGAAAGAAAACTGCAATCATTCTTTTATAATCATCAACTAATAACATAAAGTATTTTTCAACTTTTAAGCCCTTTGTTGTAGTTGGTCCAACTAGATCAGTGTGAACAATTTCCAGTGGTCTTGTTGTTGAATATTCCTTTGACTTGAACCTGGTCTTTTTTTGCTTTCCTTGTTGACAATGCTTGCATAAAGTGTTGGTTGGTTTCGTGATCTGGGGCATTTCTCTGACTGATTCTCTTTTGCTGACTTTGACAAGGTTATCAAAATGCATGTGACCTATTCTTCTATTCCATAACCAACTTTCATCTTCCTTTCCTAGACAACACTTTTCATTTCCAATTTCACTTAACACATATATGTTGTTTGAAGTTCTTGCAGCTGTACCGACCAACTTCCCTGAACCTTCTTTTATTATCTCACACTTTTATGAATCGAAAGTAAGTTTATGACCTTGGTCACACATTTGACTCACACTTAGAAGATTATGTTTCATATCTTCTACCAGTAGAACACTTTGTGCCTTTTCATTCTTGTTCCTAATTTGGACTGTGCCTTCTCCAATGATTTTGGATGAATTATCATTTCCGAAGGAGACTGATCCATTTTTTTCTTTTCGTAATGTAAGAAATTTTTCTTTATCACCTTTCATGTGTTTTGAACATCTACTGTCAACATACCAACCATGTTTCTTTTGCTTAGCTTGTAGAGCGACTGTGCATTCTTCATTGTTATACCGATCTTGCTTTCTTATCAATGTCGTTTTCTGAGGTTCTTGTCTGTGACTGTTGTTATTCTGTTGAGGTTCTTTAGGAGGTACTGTCATTCTGCAATCCTTGGCCATGTGTCCAAAATTTTTACATTTGTAACATTCCACTTCAGTGCTCAAAGATTCAAACCTGTTGTAAGTTCTTCTTTGTGTGTCACTAGGTCTCCTTGAATAATCCCTTTGTGTATAACTCTCAAAGTTGTTACTGTTCCTATTGTTAGCTCTGCAATTCACAGCTTTATGTCCAAAATTTTACATGCATAACATAAACCAAAAAATATAGTTTGATACCTAGGAGTTGAAGATATTCTAAAAGGAGGTGCTCTTATAAATCCTTCTTCTTCTTGAGGCATATATGTCTGTTGTTGATTCTAAAATCTAAATCTTCTTGGTGGAGGAGTGTTCCTGTAATCTTCCTTGTATATTTTGAACAATTATAGATTCTTCAATTTATTCTCCCAATCCTATGATTGCATTCACTATTTCATCGACTCATAAGAAGTAGGCTGCAATATCTTCATCTTCCTTCATTTTTAGTTGTTTGAACTGACCTCTGTAAGTCTGAAGCTTTGCTTCTTTGACTTTTGTATCTCCATAAATATTTTGAAGCTTGTCCCAAATCTCTTTATTGAATTCAAAGTGTGCAACTTTGGTGAATACCATATCACTAAGACCATTCAAATGTGCATTTGTGGCTTTGGAATTATTCTCACCAAGTTTTACTTCTTTGTCATTTTTTGGTGGAAATGCTGGTGCTATGTATCCATCTACAATTGATTGCCAAAATTGAAATCCTTGTGCCTGTATATATGTCCTCATCCTTATGATCCAAAAATCATACTTTTGTCCATAAAAATGTGGTATTCCATTTTTATATGAGTTGGTAGTCTCCATGATCTACCTTTCAGTGGTTAAACTAATTTTTGAAGGAACCTGTTCTGATACCAATTGTTGGATTACTGAGAGGGGGGATGAATCAGTAATAGAGAAATTTAATCCTTTTTAACCATATAATCCAAGTGTTATATCAATGAAGCATTATCATCCAATAACTGTAGAGTAAATAAGCAATGAACAATTGAACAAACATACACATACACAGTACACCAGTGTTTTACATGGAGACCCAAATCAGGAGAAAACCTCAGAATGCTTTTTCTTATATGTCTTGAAGAGTTACCTTCATTGGAAGCACCAAATTCCTTTGTTTTCCAGCTGCAACTGGAAGGAGGCTCCAACCCCCTAGTTTCTCAAGCTACAAATTGAGGGAATCTCCAACTCCCCAATTCTCTGGCTACAACTAGAAGGAGGCTACAACCCCCTATGTTCTCCGGCTACAACCAGAAGGTGGCTACAACCACCTATCCTTGCCCTGTCCTGCCACCCTGAAGTTGAAGTAGAATGATGGAACCACTGTCAACCTGCCACTGTGAGATATACCACTATAAACCTGTACCAATAAATCTGAACCATGCATCAACCAAGCATCAACCTGTACCTCAACTTGTAATCAACCTATACCATAAACAAGTGCATCAACCATGCACCAACCTGTACCAAATAACCTGTAATCAACCTGTACCATAAACAAGTGCATCCAACCGTATACCAAGTATGTACCAATCATGTGTCAACTACTCATCAACTATGACTCAT
>JASDQU010101184.1:64466-80354 GCA_032191745.1 Picea mariana
CCTCCCAGCCTTAGACCATGTTTCTCATCACTCTCAGTAATGGATCACCCCCAAGTTGGGACCAAACTCCAATGGGCAAGGGATTCCTAGGCTAGGCAAGGACAACAGGAAGTTGCATTGTACAACGGGAAGGATTTCCTCCAAGGAGTCACTTACACCCACAGCTCATAGACTCTCATTCCCCACATGCATGTCCCACCCCTGGAGTGTACACCTTCACTGTCTAATAGTCCATTGGTTGCTACACCTCCCTTTCCTTAGGCTTAAGAAATAGGTCAGATCATAAATTCTCATAGATCTATAGTTGCTACTGGACTCCCTCCAAGAGAACGCACTTCCTCATCACACTCTCTCACCTGGAGAGAGTTGCTCACATTCTTGACAACCTTCTTCTTCCAACCACGGGCCTAAAAACCCACTTATTCNAGACAAAATGAGGGCAACCCCCAGGAGCATAGGTGTAGCAGGGGTGTCAATTTGGCTCTATTGTAGAGTTTTGGTGTGGTTCAGGAATTCAACAAGGCGTACCATGGTACTCGGTGCTTGTTAGGTGCACTGGTGCAAAAATGGCCAAGAAAAGACCAAAATAGTATGAATTCTCACTTATATTACATGTGCATGATTTGACACATGGTTCTTATGAAGCACATTCCTCTCCATTTGGAAGTTGTACCCTCTTTCCAAAGGAACTTAGGATATATTCATATCCCACACACAACATTTAGAATAATAATATATATACTATTCTATTGGACTTAAGCTCTTAATCTTAGCCTCTCAATCCATCCTCTCAGCCTCCTTCCCTTACCCAGCGCTTAGTCCCCCATACTCTTTCTTCGTGGTAGGTCTAAACATAGTGATGCCATTTATATTAATAATATGAATATTTACACGTACAAAACAAGCTCCTAGCCTTTAACATCTAGGATCTTCGGCCTAATAAACACATAAGCCTACTAGCTTATAAATACTTGGCTCACCATCCTACAAAACATGTTACATTCACAATTACAACTGGGGCTCAGCCTTGGGAAGTTACACCGAACGAAAAAGTTACGAAGAAAAGGAGAGACGTAGATTTGGGGGAGATCGTCAAGAACCCCACCTACTGTCCGATCATTCAGGAGGAGGGACCCACACACAATACTTCGATGAAGTCCTGTTTCGAGAGAATAGAGTGGCAGTAAAGCCAAAATCCCCGAAGTCTAGAGCTGTGAAGTGACCAGGACCGTAGATATAGGGATCCCTCTTAGTCATCGATATATAAGGGACGCGTGGTGCTAGATCCTTTAGTCCAGATACTAGGCACTCCGGGTAATTTGAGGTGTGGTGGGTTGATAAGCTCTAAAGCTCTAAGTAATGAGAGTCGTCAATTCAAGGATGCTTCGAGACTTTTCCTACTCGTCAAATCTAGGTTGTGGTCATCGGGACGCTGACCAACTCCGAGAGAAAAGAGGAGTTTGCATCACAAAACTCTCGAAGGCCGGAATCGCAAAGAAATATTAGTCGTGGATCTATGGATCTACATGGTTGGATCTCTACCTTTAGATTTGAGGGATGTTAGAAGGTTGTTAGTCTGGTGTGATGTGGCAAGACGACGTCACCAGGGTGACGTGGACACATGATCGTTGTGCCACATGTCAACTCGATTTGTGCTTTTCGTAAACCCTATATGCCTATTGGAATGTAACATGTGTCACCCCTGGCCCTTCTACATGTCATCCCATGATATGTGTCTGCCTAGTCAAAGTGGTTGGTGAAGTGACCAGAACTCCGAGAGTTTGGGACTTCGGGACTATGGAGGATTTGAGGTGTAGCGTTATAGAGAGACCCAAAAGGCCTGAAGGTCAGAACCTCATGGCAAGATTATGGGACTTCGAGACTTCGGGACTCCGAAAGGTCTCATGCGTAGACATTAAGGAGGCATTCAACACCTAATTTCTGAATTTCCTGTTGGCCTGCATGTTCAATGAAGATTGAGTCTAGTCATGGGATCGAACGGTGGATGGACTTCCACCATGGATGAAGGAACTTGGAGACAATACGTGTGAGGTGGATTCACGTGGATGCCACGTGGCTCTGAACCAATGAACGCCCAAATAAATTTGGGAAGCCATAACTTGCAACCCAAAGCTCAGATTTGAGCATGGTAGCAGTCATTAGAACACTACGGGTAAGTAGAAGAGGATAAAGACCTCGGATAGAGAATTTGAGATGTTAAGGTGAGCGAAATTTTGATGCCCCATCCCTAGGAAAGATACTCAGGGGTCGGTTGTGTTACAAAAACCTTATCATAATCAATGGTTTAGGAAGTCAAAACCCTAACCCTAGATGGCTATTGGGCTATGTCAAATAACGATCCATTAGGAGGAGAAGGGGTTCCATTCTTTGTTATTGTATTTTGTTCCATTGAAGAGTGGAACAACCGGGAGTGGGAAATTACAAAGAATAATAGAGGGGTTTAATGTTTTGTATCATCCTAGCATGCCATAGGTCTCAAGTAACTCCATAGAGACTGCCTTCTTTATACTTTCATTATTTCCATACCAGAGAAAAGAGAGCAGAGAAACCCCACCTTCTAGTTGGGATTTCCCTCGTAAGGGTTTCCTAGAGAAAATATTTGTTTTATTTTGTGGATGGTGTATGATTGTATTTTACTTTTCTCTATTTTATGCATATTATATATTTCATACATATGCACAAAATCAGTAACTAAAGATTCTAGAATCTAAAAGAATTTAACCTTCATAGTGTAGATTTCAGTTTTATCTATCATATCTATTGTAACAAACTGTTCTAATGGAATATCCATGACAATTTACAAATTAGTACATCCTAGAATGGAAATTCAAATTTCTCATAAACAAATGTATTTTCTTGGTGAAGGTTCAATGTAGCTACTACGGTCCTAAAGACACTACATGGGAGCACGAGAATACCATCTGAGAAGAGTACCTGCAAATTTTGAAGAAAAATAAATGTGCATTTGTATAGAAGTGTGAAAGGCTCCATTTTGGTAGCTGAAATTATTGGAACCATATCTCAAGTTTTCCTATCCAACTTGCACTAGATACCTAGAAGGGGAATGGCACAGTCGAGGGATTGTGGTGTAGAGAAGGGGTTACACATTCTTTGGGTTGTGCAAGTTGAGGGGAATAAGAGATATATGGTTGGAATTGTTGCGGGAGTTGTGAACTTGCAAAAATTCTAAGTATTATGATGTAATTTTTGTACATGTATACCGATATGGTGTTGTGCACTGAGGATGGTGCAAAATTGTGGGGGGTGGGGAATGCAACATCTCTATTTTTAATCCCCAATTTAGTGATGTACAATGTAGATATGATATATCATTGTGGGCCAAGGAATGTAATATGTAAACATTATATATCAAACATAATAAATAAAAAGTTATGTTAACTATAGATGGACATGGACAAATTCATGGGGGTTGTGTTTTCCACAAGAGAGGAGGGGTCTAAGGGGTTTCATTCATGTGTCTTAAATCCCAAAGCATTCCTAAAATTATTGTTTTGAGTGAACCTTCTATTTTTTCCCCTTGAGTGTATGAGATCCCAATCATTGAATACATGTAAGAGGGTGGGTGTGGGAAGTCCCATCCATTAGTTATTGAGAACATGTGTATGAAGTACAATCAACATTGGGGAGAGTGAGATTCAACTTTCTTGGGAGAAAAAGGGAAATTGTTATGGAAAAAGAAGAGTTTTTACAATGTGTTTTTTGGATAGAAAGGGAGAGCATGGTGGTATTTTTTTTTTATCTACCAAATGAATGAAGAAATATCTTGTTAGGTGGGTAGAGTGAGATTGTGTGAGAGAAATTACCCCACCATCAGTGAGCTTGCTGCTAGGCAGTTTTCTTTGCAGTTGATATCCATGTAGTCCCCATCATGAGAGATTCCTAGCCAACATGTGTTGGATCCCTGGAGGAAATTTAGAAGGCTTGAGGGACTATGTGCAAAGAAGGGGGATTACATTTCCTTAGTTTGTACAATTTTAGGGGAAGATATATGGAGGATTGGGATTGTTGTAGGAAAAATTAGTTTGTTGTGGGTAAAAGTTGGTTGCAAGTGGACAGTGGAGAGACCACCCTTTATTGTGGATTTGTAGCATCAACTCAGGTGTGATTTGTTGTTGATATTTGGAGAAACAAATCTATGGTTGGGTGGAACGTCCATCTCCTATAGTCGGTTGCACCTTTGGTTTAAAAAAAAAAGGTGTTTATCTCTATTACATTGCTTATATTTCTAGGTTTTATTTGTTGTGCATATACTTTGTTCTTGAGTAAATTATATGTTATTGTGTATTGTATAATTGGTTACGTTCATAATGTTGTTAGTGCATGTAAATCCTCGATGCTTGCATTTAATTATGGGATTATTGTTTGTGTGCTTACTCTAGGTTTTAAGCACTTGTATGCAACTGTGTGAATGTTAATTTAGTTGCATCCATGTTTTGGAAATGTTGTTAGATGCATTTAGCTTAATGGTATCATCAATTTGAAATTTGTATGGGTTTGGTAGTGGGGAACACTCAATCAACGATGGAAACACCCATAAATTTATTCATCGATGAATTTCTCAAGATACCCATTGGTATATCCATGTAGTCAATAACTTTCGAATCATGATTTCTAATGGATATTCCATGAAATGTGGGGATTGTTGTGAAAAATTGTGCATACAAATTGGTGATTATTCTTTGAAATACCACATGTTTTCCATTGAAATGGGGCATTGCAACATTGTTCTATGTGTTGATTGGTTATGCACTCTAGGCCCCATTACCATGGATTTCAATAAATTATACATGAGTTTCCAACAAAATGGGTAACTCTACAAGTTCCAAGGCATCATGATAGGTTCCCCCAAGATCATCAGTTCACATTGAATGGAAAAACTCCGCAAAAAGGGCCATTCTGGAATTATTTCCCAGTTCCATGCCATTCAAGAAGTTGAGACTCCCTCCCCAACCATTCATCTGGATGTGAACCTTATCCTCTCTAAAAACCACTATGTTTTTGAAAACCCTCAAGGAGTCCCACCTTCTCATGGTACCCATGATCATTCCATCCCACTTGTACCTAGTAGTATTTCCCCTAATCTTCTCCCTTATCAACACCTATTGGTGTGCAATGGGAAGACCCAGGTTTCAACATTGATTCCCTGACAAAACCCTAAATATATCAACCCTCTCATAATCACCCACAAGCAGGTGAAGTATCACTCGAGGTACCTATGGGGACTACAGGAACTAGGTTTTTGCAGTCATGGGGGAATATGAGTAATTCATCCTAACCATTCACTTAATATTCATTCTTTTATCCCGTGCAAGAAATCATAACAACGTAGGAACGTATGATAGATTCATCCTACTTAACCATTCAACAAGTGCATGAAACCCTCAGATACATATTCATATTAACCATTAAGAATATACTACATGTGCACAATAAAAAGAAGAAACTAACACATCATGATATAAATCATGTCAAAACACAGGAATTTAATGTGGTTCACCCCAACTGGGCTACGTCCACAATAGTTGGCTTCGTATATTACTCATTCATCTTTAGTTCTTACAATCAGTGTCCACTGCACTCACACAATAATCTTCAATTAAAACCCAAACACGCCCAAGTCACTATATGCTACAATGCACACATACCTCTAAACTGATATTCAACTCAACTCATACTCATCAACACAACAAAACAACCACTCGAATCGTCAACACCCAAACAATGAACTCTTGGTCATGAATAACTAACCATCCCCCTTTTCTACCAAAAAACCCATATTTATAGTATTGCATTAGGGATTAGCCCATTACAAGGTGGACAACCTGTCCCAAAACTCCTAACTAACTTCTATATTTTGCACCCTGACTCCTAACACTGAGCTAACTATTTTCTGCACGCATTGGTCCTTTACTGACTTATCGTGTAATCTTTACCTACGTGATTCCCAAAAATTACCCAAAATGGCCTGCTCCAAGAGGCCCCCAACTCTCACCTGTGGCTTGTCCTGAGCCACTTTAGGCCCATTTCCATGTTGCTAGGAACTTGTGAAAAGTTTCTCATTTGGTCATGACCTTTTCTTTGACTTGTGTTTCCTGCTGCAAGATTTTGTCTACTATCTCTATTGTAATATGAGTCTTCATATTCTCTTCATTATCTTGTGTTTCCTTCTTTGCAACACCTTGCATAGCTACTAGCTCCCATGCTACTTGGAACTCTTCCTCCTACAACATCACTAACTTATGTGCACGGTCCTGTTGCTCTGCTCTCAATAAAAACTCAAATGAAAATTACTTATTTGTGTCCACCCTTCAGCTTCTTTTATTACCTTTCGCTAGATGTTTTTATTCCTATTCATGCCTGATGTTATAGTCTAATACACTTATTTTCACCTTCAATTATTGCCTCAATGCTTCATTAACTTCATATCCTCTCGTGCATCATAAGTTAGATATTCCATCCTATCGAAATCCTCTTGTCATTTTTCATTTATGACGACATGGTGCCACTACTTAACCATCATGTTCTCTCTTGAATTCATATCCCATCATGGATATTCTTAAAACAATTTCCTTCCTTCTTCTCAGATCTTTGTCGCACTTCAATCTTATTCTTGCGCACCATCATTTTGTCTTCTACATATCTGCAACATTTTCTTGATTTATTTTCTTGCCTAACTTCAGCCTTCTATCTCTTATCTCAACATCCTTTATGTCTTTTCTTCTTTTCCTTTTTCTTCCTATAATACATTATAATACAAGTACTATGGTACACGTTTTGTGCACTGAGACTAGTGTGCAAAAGCCCGACTCTCCCTATATAGTTTCAATGGACTACTATTAACTAGTCCTTCCATAAATTCACCATTCAATTTCTCCAATTGAAAAACACCTACCTATGTTACAAACCTTATCACATATGGGCCCATCTAGTGCATATGGAACTTTCTAGGGTTCTGCAAAAACTTGCTATCATAGAGTAACACTAAGTCTCCTGTCTAAAATGTCTTTTATTTGATGTGCATGTCATTCCATGATTTCTGGTGTACTTTCTAAACCTGCTGATGGAAACCTGTGAAAAAATGCTCTTCTTCTAATTCCATTAGTTCTGATAGTCTCTTCTCCACTGTGCCCAAATCTACAAGTTCTGTCAATGCAACAATGCACAAAATCGGTACTATAAATTCCATATGCATAAAAAAATATTGTCCATACATTGATCTCAATGGAGTTTGTCCTATCATCTTCTTACTTGTATTCCTATATTCCCATAACACTGGTAGAATCCTCAAGTCCCAGTCATCCCGACTTACATTACAAACCTTCATCGACGCATGTTCCAGGATCTTATTGAACGCTTCTACTATTCCATTTTCCTGAGAATGGTATGGTGTGTTCTTTCGACGATGAATCTAAAACTCCTATGTCAAAGATACAATCGTCTTTTCCAGAAAATGAGTTCCCTGATCACTCATAAGTATCCTTGGGAATCCAAACCTTGTAACCACATTTTCAAACAAAAATTACACAATTGTCTCTACGATGCAATCTCTGACTGGTTGTACCTTATCCCATCTAGTTAAATAATTCATCATAGTAATGATGTATCTATCTCCTGATCTCTTCTTTGGTCGAGTGATCATCCCAACAAAGTTAACTACCCACTTATCAAAGGCTTGTAATGTTAATTATGGTACTAACGTCATTTCATCTCTACTGGAAGGATTCCTAAGTCTCTAACAAAGGTCACAACTTTGAAAAAATTCCTTATCATCCTTATGAATGGTAGGCCACCATAATACTGCATGAAAAATCTTCTAAGCTATTGCTTTTCCTATATAATGACCTCCTAAAACCAATTCATGTGCCTCTGAAAATATCATATGTCTTTCATTCTCTAATACACATCGTCACTCTCATAATGTTGTAGATGGGTGGGATGTCATCTGTTGCACCTCAGTTGTATTTGTTGTGCTCTCCATATGCTCCCATTTTCCTGTTCTGACTTGCACAATCCTGATTGTGTCCAAAATATGTCATAGTGCGATAATTTGTTCTTTCATTTTCAAGTACCTTTCTTATTTCCTCTTCATCACTTTCTCAAAATCCTCCTCAGTAACCTATTTCACTTGATCTGTAATATTTTCTATGTCATCCTCTGATAGGGCCTGAATGGCCACTTGCTTGATTGCTTTCCTCTTCTTTCATTGTGGTATTTATTTCTCTGTATCTTTTTCCTTCCACTTCTCATGAGGGCATGTTATAGTCTTGTGTGTGTCACATGTTCCATTTCCTTCCCCTTCATGTTCTTCTTCTTCATCATCATCTCATGTTTCTTCTATTTCTGGTTGTTGTTTCTCTGGCTGCTCTATTTTTGGTACTGAGGTTTTCCATTCATCCTCCCATTATTCTCTAATCTATCCCATGTCAACCTTTGTCAACGTGTATCTACACGGTAGCCACTGCTACTCTAGGTCCTTCTTGACCTGAATGTACATGTGATGTCTCTTAGATTTGAAGTGAGAAATCCCCTTGTATGCTTCTACTACCTGTGATAGTATGCATGGTGTCTTCTAGATACTCATCTGAATTACTTATTTGTATATATAGAATGTAATGTTTTTATCTAGCTACCTCTCCTTATGCACAATATGCCACAAGTTTTCATATCTTGCTACTAAACTTGGCTTCCTCATAGCTCCCAAAAACTAAGTGTCATTTGGCTCCCTCCAAGCCACCAATGCTATTAGTATTAACAACCATGCGTAATGAAAATTCGTACCTTTGTCTTGAGATTCCCTACAGTCTATCAGGAACTGGTTTACTAAGAACATCACCCATTTCATTTGTACACCTTCTACACCCTTCTCTATCGCTACTATCACACCTGATTAACTACTCGGTGTGTGATAGGAATCTCTTTCTCTTGTGCACAATGGTCAATCATTCTGTGCAGAATACTCAAAGCAGACTCATCCTTCATTAATTCTAATAAACTTCTTAAAAACTTTTCAACTTACTTACCTTTTCAACTTTCTCTTATAAATGGTAATAGACTAGAGGCATATCATACAATGGTGATCTATCATACAAAGGTGGCATGGTCGAAGTTGATGCTATCCATTCTACTCCAACCAATTCTTTTCTTTCTTTCTAGTAGGTCTCTTTCTCTTTTCAAGGATCAAACAATGGAGAATGCTCTATTTATTTCATTTCCCATTGGTGGATTATATTCCCTTGGTCCATTGCATTAGCTCTAATTCTCATCCCTCCCCGCATAACCATTGCTACCTTAGGTTTCCCATCACACTCTTTGGTTGTTATCATCTGTACATTTATGTTCCTCTTTTCTTTCCATTTTGTGATCAATTTTGGGAAATACTTTGTCACTTGGTCTAGCACTCTGCAATAAGTACATGTCGTGAAAGGGTTATGACACTCTTGCACCAAGTGTCCGTGCTTATTATAGTTATAACATATAATAGGTCCTCTTCCTTTACCAAATCATCCTCTTCCAAGGCCTTTGAAACCTCCTCGTCCTCCTTGATAATAGCCTCGTGGAGTATTATACTACGGAGCTCCTCCTTTTGATTCTTCTCCTTGGACTCTATATGCATCAATAGTGCACTCTCTCATCAAATCAAATGTCTGACAATCCTTCTCTTCGTGTCCCACTAACTTACAAACGTTACAAAATAGGTTCCTTGTCGTTATATGATATTTTTGCATCAATGGATAGTTGTGAGGTTGGTGACCCATCATATTGCAAATCTCACACCATATCCCTAATGGATTTGGGGATCCTCTTCTCAAATATTGTTGGAAAGTTGTACATTCATTCTTATGATGACATTTTGTTTTGCATGTAGTGCACCATACATTTTCTTAATTTTCTTTTCCTTTCATAATTTCTTGTAACTGAATAGTTAGCGCAGCCATCTGTAATTGAACTTGAGCCCTCCCTAGATTATTTTCTCCTACCAGGGATGCTTCCAATTTAATTAAAAATTTCACAGCTTTTGACTGCATCGCAATCTTCTGTTGTGTCAAGGGGCAACGTATATGTGGCAACAATCCTGCAATAAACCACTCCCTATGTTGTTCATATAGAATCTGGAATCTCAATCGACCCTTTAGTATCTTAAATATTTTATCATAATCATGGCTGACTCATTCACTATCTACTTAATCTCCTTCATCTTTGTAATTCAATGCAACTTGGACTTAGGTTTCAAAAACTCTTTCAATAGAGCTTGTATTTCATCCACCCATGTTCTAGTTTGTCCCGCAGGTGTAGTATTTTGATATTTCATATACCATAATTGTGAGTGTTCTCTAAAGGTTGTTTCCAACTGCGCAATCTTCACATCATCGTCCTGGACGTTTTTCACATCCCATATCATTTCAAACATAAACAAATGTTGTTCTATATATTCTATACCACCCCCTTGAAAGAGAGGAATTCTTAAAGTGGGATCTACTCCCACCATCATGTTCTACATGGTATTCCTTCCTGATGCTACTAATTGATTATAAATGGGTGTACCTGACTACTTTTAGTACTATTTTTACTTCCTTCACTAACTATAATTGACAAAGATTTTGATATTACCTCAGTTCTTGGTGACACACATGGGTTCAATGCAGAGTCTGATATGAGTCAGATCCTCTTCTACTAGACTAAGATGACACTATTTTCCTTCTGTGCACAGAATTTATTTGATCCGGAGTATTACACTAGTGTCTCTTTATTCAATATCACTGTGGTGTCCCTCTCTCTCAACCAAAATCCTCTTCTTATTTGGTCTAAATCTCTTACCACTGGGAAATACTCCAATATATTTGTTCATTGCACACTCTTCTTGTAATGTCCCCGACCATCAACCCCACTATCGGGCAATGCTACTACACGGAATAACACTTATATGGTATGCATTTAAATGAAGTTAAATGAATTAACACAAAGTAAACACATAATTACCGCTACCATACAAGCTTAATGGAAATAACAATAATTCATCTACGCAACAGAATTCATGATAATATTACTAGCATCACAGACATGCTTTTTAATTGAAATTAAGCACATAAAGATACTTACCTTTGAAACTGTATTAAATCCACCAACTATGTGCAGACCTTCCATGAAATGCCTGGCCTTATAACACAATTCTCATCACACTCAGCAGTGGGTCACCCCTGAGCTAGGACCAAGCTCCACCCAAGGCAAGGGAATACTAGACTAGGCTGAGGTTACAGGAAAACAGCATAGAGCAACCAGAAGGATTCTCTCCAGGAGCCTTCTTACACCCACTACTCACGGACTCTCATTCCCCACATGGTTGTTCCACCTGGGAGTATACACCTTATGTTGTCCCTTGGTTATGGAAGATTGTGAAGAGTAAGGAAAGAAGTGCGAAGTATGAACTGTGTGGAAGACACATTGACCAAGATCAGGTTGAAGTGGTTAGAGAAGCAAAGAAGAAGGAGCGAAGTGAGGGAAGACAATCCGTTGGATGATAATACTGAGGAGAACAGATCAACAAGGAAGATAGATTGTGTACAACTCAACAAGCAAAAAAATCCACTAATAGATGCTTTGGAGCACCTCGCGAGAAAGAAGGAAGGACAAGCTGGCAAAGCCCAAAAAATGTGGGTCAAGTTGACCTAGGGTTTTAGATACCTAGGGTTTTGACACCTAGGTTTCGGGATAAGTTTGTCTAAGAGTCATTGTAATGTATAAATAAGGGTCAAGAGGACCTGGGTTAGGTTAGAGAATGTAATGAGAAACTATTTTCGTTGAGAGAGAGAAGTATTATGTCGAGAGAGAGTATGTGTTGTAAGATATTTAGCTGGGTGTGAAGATCAAGCTTGCAGCTAGGTGCGTAGGGAGGGGAGAGAAAGAGAGAGAGCGGGAGAGAGATCTGCAAGATAAGAGTGCAGATAGAACTGTATGTTTTCCTATAATATCAAAAACATAGTCCTGTAGACGTAGCCCTAGGGAGGGGGTGAACCATGTAAATATTTTTGTGATGTGTGATTGATGTTGTGTTCTTCTGCTTTCTATTACTCTGTTATTGCATCATTATGTTAGATCTGAGATATAACTGTGCGAAGTAGGGTTGAGTTGGTAAACGATAACTAGAACAATGTGTATTATTGTTTTGAATCCACTTTGCATTTCCTCTGGTTGTAGACACTTGTATCCTGCAACCCCCTATTGCTACTTCGGGTGAGACTGCATCTACTTCGCAAGTGTTGCCGAAAGGGATAGTAGTTAGGGATTTTTGGTGCATTGTTAGAGTTGAACCCTGGGTCTTCCCCTACCCCAACAGATGGTTCCATTGTCGGGACCTAGATCTTCTTGAGAGAATGTCAAGGTGGTTTCCATCGAAGACAGAGATTCAGAAGTGGATAGAAGAACAAGAGAAGGACTTCACGGAAGCCCATAATAGGAACCCTAATCTTAGCACATAAGACTAGTTGGGAAGGTATATCTTTACTGATATACACGAGATTTTCTTTGGAGGAATTCATAAGGAGCTATATGAGTGGTTAGCCAAATTAGCAGATACCTAGTTTGAGATCAAATCTAAACAACCTGTGGTTTGGACGTCAGCGCTGATAAATAAGGTCAAGAGAGTTGATAACGTTGTGTCAAGAGTAGTATATCATTGGTTTTATAGCACCATTGGAGGGTACATCACCAAGTTTTCTATTGACAGAGAAGATTCATATAGCCAAGCAGAGAGATATTTCTTTAAGGGGCCAAGAGGAAAATTTTTACACTTTTTGAAGTTGAAGACCAAGATGCTATTGCATGAGAAGAACATATTGAATATACAGTTGTTGGTCAGATTGAAAAGATAATGTTCAAGAATTTAGACAGCGACAACGACACGGAGGTTGGACAAATGTGTAGTGGGAGAACCTTTAGAGAAGTTCCTCTGGTGAACTTGTTTGAGAAGAATCACGAACCACTAGAATAGGAAGAAGGTTTCTATAGTGGATAAGAATAAGAGTTACTGAATGAGGAAAATTCTGAGTCTGCTAGGGCAAAGAAAGGGAATACTGAAGAACCTCATCGAGAATAATCGAAAACTTCAAGAACTACGCAGACTGTTGAATTAAGTGTTAATACTCCTCTTGTTGTTT
The DNA here is from genome assembly GCA_032191745.1 of Picea mariana. Lineage (NCBI taxonomy): Eukaryota > Viridiplantae > Streptophyta > Pinopsida > Pinales > Pinaceae > Picea > Picea mariana. The sequence goes on from JASDQU010101184.1 coordinate 77,660, forward strand.
TAGTAGCATTAAGTAACCAGATTAACCTAAGTTATCAGAGCACTCAGATAACTGGTACAAGTGGTTCAGTGCATACTTAGTCAAGAACCTTAGGAAGATCTATGGCAAATGAGATGAGGTTACACACCTTTAGGGGAGATGGATCTGAAGATCCTAATCATCATTGGCTCTTATGAAAAGTTGTATGGAGTATTAAGAATGTCACTGACTAAGATGTTAAGAGAGCTCAGTTTAGTACTACCCTAAGAGACTGCGCACTGAGATGGTACATGAAGTTTGTCCAAGGAATTGCACAGCTGAAACCGCTAAATGAGATTAATACTGCATTGATTTTTGAATTCAAGAAACCCAAGTCGAAGTCACAATGCATTACAGAGCTGAAAGAAATCAAGAAGAGAGTAGTTGAACCTGTTTGGGAGTTTGATCAGAGGTTTAATACCTTGACAGGTCATTTGAGTTTTCAGATTCCAAACGAATAGAATAAAGAATGGTTCATTGTTTTCCTCTTACCACACATCAGAGTCCCTATGATGCAACAGAAGATCGCTTCACAAGCTGAGGCATTGGAGATCACCATGAAACTAGAATCAACCCCTATGTGAGAGTCCAGCTCAGATATGAGTCAAATTTTGAGTCACCTAACTAGCTTATCACTACGGGTCGAAGATATGAAGAAGGATAAGGGAAAAGATAAAAGAGAAGATATTTGGTGTATGAGATGCAAATCAAAGGGCCATGGCAAGGAGCATTGTCCTCTATTTCATAAGTGCTTGGATTTAGGAGCTCCGAGCCCTTTGAATCAGGTTACTCTACCTTGGTCCGAGGTATGTATAAATTGACATCGCCATGGTGAATTTTATTACATGAAAATATATGTCTAGACACCTACCAACCTTTACTGCACATTATGTAAATCTGTGGGGCATGATGAGAAAGATTGTAGGGCTTATGACCTCTTGCATGAAATATCAAGAGACACATATAGAATTCAAGGCAAAGTACAACAAGAAGGAAATACTACGTAGTTTAACTCTCTAGGAAGAGGAAACTTCAACCCTTGCAGTGAATTCAGAGGAAGATGACGAGGAGGAGGTATGGGTCAAGGTCGAGATCAAATCATTTGTTATAACAGTGCATAGCTAGGACATTTGGCAAGGGACTGTCAGAACCCTTGTACGACTTGCAACTACTGCAACGCATTTGAACATGTTATTGAAGATTGTCTCGTGTTGTTAGCCAAAATTCAGGAGAGACGAGAAGGAAACCCACAAGTACAATTAATCTCTGTAGAACCTCGCAGAGTGGATACTAGATTCATTGTTATCACTAGAGGAGGTAGTACTACAGGAGAAGACAGGATGATTCCAACAAAGACTATAGACGAATCATGGGTCAGAAGAACTACAGAGAAGACACCAAAGTTTGATCTGAGGAAAGAAAATTAGATATTTGAAGAGGAAAGAAGAGAAATTGGAGGAGATCAAGTTTCTTCATCAAAGGAACAACCAGAAGTGAGAGAATGTGGGATGCCTCAGGCATTCGATCAGTCTGCATCACCAGGAGAAGGAAAAGAGGTAAGCAAGCTTGTTATTTTCTTGTATACGTTCATTGATTTGATTAAGGATGAAAGATCCATACAAGAACTACAACACCTGATCTGACAGTATGAACCAGGGAAGGTAGACCCTCTGCTGAATAGAGCAGTACATCAAGTATCCAAAAAGAGAAGGACAAATAAGGAACTACACCTTAATTCTCAGATTGGAGATTATTATATAGATTATGTGGTACTCGACTTAGGATCGGAAGTCAATGTTATCACGAAGCAGACCTAGGCACTTATGGGAAAACCTGAGTTAATTTACTCCCCTATCAGGCTTAGGATGGCTAATCAATAGGCAGTAAGCCCCTTTGGGAGACTGGAGCATGTCCCTATGGACATTGATGGGATAAGAACATTTGTGGACATCGAGGTCATTGAGATAGTTTACGATAATTGTCCTTATCCTGCATTGTTAGGCATTGATTGGGCTTTCAACAATTCCACTATTGTTGACTTAAAGAAAGTAAGAATGACGTTTGAAGGTGATGGTCTTAGGGTCATTGCACCTCTAGATCCTGATGAAGGTCGCAGATACATAGAGCCCATTAGAGAATAAGATCGTGCATATGAGCTAGAGAATATATATAAATTGATAGCGATACAATATGATTACATTAACCCTACAACAGATGGGAATTTAAGCTGGCGAAGTGACAACACATGTTCATCAAATTCGAAAGAAGCACTAGAGAACTGGCAGAACAAAATGTATGAATTTTATGCATGGTGATGTGCTAGATTGACTAGATAAGTTCATTGGATCAGCATAAAAAGACTATTGGCACTGGATGAGTCCTTGAAAGAAACACTAACAAGATGGTGGGGAGAAGACAAGCAGAACATCATGGACCGGGTGCAATGTCACACTTTGATGACAGTACGATTATCAGATCAGATAGAAGGATGTGAAGTTAGATACACAGGTCAAATTTGTCTGACAGACCATGTGTGAAGTTGTGATGAATCCTGGATCATCATTCCTCAAGAGAAGTGGGTGCATAAATTCATTAACATGTTGGATACAATGTTTATCAATTGGTATCTACAAGCAGAACTCTACCTCAGCACTGCAGATTGGCAAGGCATGACTCA